>JAGKTI010011038.1:0-11055 GCA_018397915.1 Birgus latro
CATCTTGTACAGCTAGACATCAAAAATAAAAATGGTGTGAGGAGGACAGGAAGGCGTGTATCTTACTATGCAAATAACATTCCCTGACTTCTTTCTCTCTCTTGTCTAGTCTCTCCACGTACTCCTTCCCTAGGGGGTGGGGGTGGGGGTAGGGGGGTAGTGGGGGAGTGGACATAAGAGTAGGGCTGGGAACTGTGTGGTCCTGGGTTCGATCCTGGCTGGTGCAGGTGGTAAAATGAACAAGAATGGGATTAAAAGAAATGCGCCATCGTAGTCAAGTACGTAACCCTTTCTGCACGATTACGTATTTCTCATTCTTGTTATTTTAGACGATTTCCTTCGGCTTAGTAAAGAGATTTCGAATTGAGGGTGTTAGATATAGCCTTCATCAACCATTCCCTTGACGGATCTCTCTGAAGTTGAATAAAATCGTATGGAAATAGCAATGGTAAAATACAAAACACATCATCACAGTGAACAGCTTCAATTTTCGATGAAAAGGGAGAATTAATGATCACCTGAAACTGAAGGATCATACTATCAAGCGTGCCAGTCTCTCACCGCGATATGTAGAGAAAGTACTTTGCAAGTTCTAAATTGCCAGGCTTTTATGGCTTAGTCTGAACTAAATTACATAGTCTGGAGTTACCTGAAGTAGAATTCTTGAGCTGTCCCTGCCATATGAGGGTTGTTGGTACTGGTGTCAATATTCCTATGCTTTTATGATATTCAATGAACGTCTGGCGGTCTCAGGCATAAAGTATTATAGTTGTCTCGATCATGATATTGTGGAGAAAATACTATTGCCCCTTGACGGTGGACGTGGAGAGGGTTAAGAATGTAAGAAATAATAATATATGGATCTTCCTGTACCTGATGTACCACCACCACAAATACGCCCTCATATCTAGGGCTTTTAGAGAACAGTAGTTTGAATGTCTGTAGAGCTGTAGTACGTCCACCTTAACTAGGTGGAGATTTTTATTTTTTGCTGTTTATCTTCTGTAGTTCAGTAATGTAATAAGAAAATGCCAAGAGCTTCATAAGCTTTCCAAGGTACTTCCTCGTGATTCGCACCCTTTCCCAGCGATAATTTATTACAGTTGAGCACTGAAGATGGAAAGATGGTAATTTTAAGTAAAGTTAGTATGGACAAACTATAATTTTCCCCCCAGCAGCGGCAAGGGAGAGAATTACGCAAATGAGAGGCACAATACTCGTACACTAGCTCCAGAAGGTATCAGTGCATACTCTAGAATGAACATTTTTAGACCAGCAACGATAGGTACTCGGATGTGCCAGTTGTTCCGGCCGTATGTTTGCAGCCCTGTACTTCTGCTGAGTTGCCAGCGTTTCTGTATGGACATTAATTATTTTGTCGTACCCATTCCACACGTTTGTAATTACGCAAACATCTACATAAAAGCATCCACTTACTGATCAACCCTCCCGACATGTCACATGTTGAACGTACCTTTTCAGCAGTCGTCGATCACACCCTACACTGGTACTTCCTGGGGTTAGCGTACATGTACCCTCCTGTACCTTAAGGACTGACATCAGCATAAACTATTTGTTACATATTTTTCCTTTCTGACAGCTGTGGAATCCGAACAGCAGGCCGAACAGACAGTCCAGATACAATATGATTCATAATTAGTTTTTTTTATTTTTTCGAGAAATACAGCCTGCATTAGGTGACGTTACCTTAATTTCCAAAACCAGCCTACAGAGTGTATGACAAAATTAAACCGGATTCGAAGATACCTCGACTATCTACTTCCATTTGACAATTATGATCTCGGCTTCCAATTTATAAACAAATCTCATATCATAACCATGCGCTTATTGTAAGGAAGTGCCGGTATTAGGTTAAACTTGAATCCGGTTAACTGTCACTTAATTCTTGGGGCTACAGTACCTGTTTATTGAGTCCAGGTGAGTCGTCTAATTTAAAAAAAATACTAAATGTTATGTCAAGCAAGGCGGAAACGATAATACATCCTTAAAGATCACAATAAAAACAAAAACTAACCTACAACACAAGGAACGATCGTATTTTTGCCCCACTTGTCCAGATATCCACAACACATACATCAACCCAAACGGGAATAAAATACATAATACATAAATACAGGCTCGCCAGGCCGCCAAAAAATGAGGGAGATGTTTGGGGTAATGTATTCTTCCTACCTTTCCCCTTCTTCCTTCCACCCTAAGCCTCTGATGGGTATAAATGCCCCTTCACCTGCCCCAATAATTCATGCCCTATGCTCACATGATCCAGGCTTTCTCTTCCACTGTATTTTTCCTTCCTATTTTCCTCTCTCATTTTTCTTTCTTCATTTTACTCTGTCTGTGCATCCTCCCTTGCTCCCCTATTTCCTTTCTTTCCTTCTTTCTTTTTCGTTCTTTTTTTATTCTATCATTTGCATATTCCTCCTTCCCCTTCCTCACTTCCTCCTCTCAGCTTTACCAATTTTTCTTTGGTTCCTGAATTCTTTATGTTTCTTCCACCCACTTCCTTTCTCCTTCCTTAGTTTCTGTCACGCACTTTTCTTTATTTCATCTCCTTGTAGTTTACCCTCACACTTTTCCTTCGCTCACATCTATTTCTCTTCCTTTTGTCTCTCTCTCTCCCTCTCTCTCCCTCACTTTCCCCCAGCCTTCCCTGGCTATTTTTTCCCGCAAGTGCATGTGGTGTGAGGGATTTGTGTGGGACGGGGAAGGGGATCGGGAAGTACAGCAGTGTGGGGGAGGGGACGTAACGCTAAATGAACAGTCGTAAAATAAGAGCTAAACACAGATATAAAAAAAGAGGTAAATACACAGATAATAACTGAAAAAATAGATAATATGGGGCACTATAGTTTATCTATCTATATATATTACTTAACTCTCTCTCTCTCTCTCTCTCTCTCTCTCTCTCTCTCTTTCATTTCCTGCCTCCCCTGACGATTTTTCCCCGCATGTGCAGGTGGTGTGAGTGATTTGTGTGGGACGGGGACGGCGGTAGAGAAGTATGGAGGGGGGAAGGGGGAGTGAAGGGGGGCGTGGAGAAGGGGGGAAGCAGGAAGTGTAGATTTAGGCTAGCCCTTGTCGAATACGGACCTGTACTCTGTTCATTTTAACTAGGTGTAAAATCGCCATATCTTCATCTTAAGTTCTAACCTGTAACAAGATATTAACAAATCAGTATGGAGCCAGTAATGAAGGGCTATGGAAGGGATGCAGAGCCGAAGTATTGTCTTATTTTGCCACTCAGCTACGGGAAATAAGCTTCAAAAGAACGCACACATCGCAAAGTTGATGAATGAAATTATACAGAATGAAAATTACTTTTAAATAAGATAAAACCATCTATTCATAATTATCATCACATTCTCATGGCCTTGACCGAAAATGTAAAGGCCTGGAGTCATGTTGTACGTACAGATTCTGAAGGCAAGAGTGACCAGTGCCTCGTCGCTGAGCAGTATTATGTAAGCAGCACATCCTAAAATTACCTAGAGCATATACTTGAATGAGCAATAACCAACCTGAGAGCCTCAACTCACTAAACCTGCTGTAGTCGTAGGGAAATAAACCTACAGAATATACCTAAGTAAAACATTAAGTAAACACTGGATTGAAACAGGTAGGGCCAAGAACTGTTGTGTGAATCATGTGTGGTTTGAGAGGGACAATAAAAGGAACTGCAGGAAGCGTGGAAGAATAAAGCTGGATGACAAAAAATAAATAAAAAAGGTAAATAAATGTCGAGTGTCGGTTGTGAATAAAACCCCAAAATTTTGTCTCATTACCCATTGGAGCTTTTCATATAACACACACACACACACACACACACACACACACACACACACACAGACGTTGCGCTGATCCAGACATTCATAACACACTTGACTACATACCTGAGAGGCAGTATTGTCTTGGTTGTGTGGGATGCTGGAATTACTGGGATGCTGGAATTACTCTTGCTTCTTACCTGGAAGAGACAAAGTTATCGTTGGTTAATGGTTACTCTAGAGTTACCCTTAAATATGTACTAGTAAGCCCTTAGCATTGAGATTTTTGTTTTTTTGTTTTTTTTGTAACGTGGGAAAATTTGGGTTAAAAAATGGTACTATAGATGGGTAGATAGATAAATAGATACAACAAATAGATACATACATATACAAGCAGATATACTGATAGATGAAAACTGACAACCATTAAATCTCTTACCTCCATACATCATTTATCCCTTTCCTTCTGTCTTTTGTTGTTCCTTTTGCTTCCTCAAATTCCCTGCTTCACTGTCTGTCAATCTGTCTCTTTCCACTTCAGGTATTTTCTCTCAGGTTCCCCTCACTTTTCCCCGTTCTCCCTGACATCTATTCTCTCTCTCTCTCTCCCTCTCATGCCGCATCTCATACAAATAAAACTGAACATGTACACCCACTCTGATCGGGGGCCTCTGTCCTAAAAGATACAGTAATCTCTCTCAATCCCCCTCTCTCTCCCAACATGTCGCGCCCTGAACCAAGATTATAACATAAAATATGGTAAAGAAATAGACGGGGACTGGCCTCCGGTACCAATTATCTCTCTATCTACCTATCTCTTTATACCTGCCTGTTTACCTGTCATTTTCTGTGCCTATCACTCATTCACTCATTTCTTCAGTATTTCAACCTATATATTGGTCTCTGTTACCCATTCACCTATCCAGTAGTAATGATCATTTTTGTATCCTTCCACTTGTATATATCTCTGTTTTTCTGTGTAGCTACGAGTTGATCAATCTACCATCTACCTACCTATCAGCCTATCATACAACTATCTGTCTATTTATCTACCGCCAAACGCCTTATTCCCGTAAGGAGTGGCCACACACAAATCGCCTCCATGCCGCCCTGTCCCCTGTCATTATGTTGTCCACCCTCCAGCTCACCATCCCTCTCTCATTTACTTCTCCACTCCATCCCTCCATCTCATCCACGGTCTCCCCCTCCCTATCCTCCTTTCCACCTCACTCACATACTCTCTCCCCATTAGTCTCTTGCTCTCCATCCTCTCCACATGGCCAAACAACCTCAGTGTATTTCTCCTAATGCTTTCCATTACATCCACATCCACACAACAACGCTCACTCACTTCATAAAATACCACATTTTATGACAAATAACCTCATCTAAAAATAAATCCCCACCCACAACCAACCATGCCCATTCTCTCCCTACTCAGTAACGACCCCCTTCTCCTCCCACCACACGTCACACTCCCTCATACACTCCCCACCTCGTCAGCTTTTCTTACTAGTTTTAAAGGTTTATATGTTTGGTGTTAAATACAAGTCACAGTGCAGAGATTTCTTCTTTTCTGTGTTTCATTTGGCTGTTGATGGTGTGTGTGTGTGTGTGTGTGTGTGTGTGTGTGTGTGAGTGTGTGTGAGCGGGAGAGAGAGAGCGAGAGAGAGAGAGAGAGAGAGAGAGAGGGCGAGAGAGAGAGAGAGGGCGTGCGGGCGAGTGCGCGAGNTTTATATGTTTGGTGTTAAATACAAGTCACAGTGCAGAGATTTCTTCTTTTCTGTGTTTCATTTGGCTGTTGATGGTGTGTGTGTGTGTGTGTGTGTGTGTGTGTGTGTGTGTCGGAGGGAGTAAGGTGGATCAAGCCTCACACGTCCTGAATATGTAAACAGCACTCCACGGCACCACCACCACACCACACTAGGGCAAGGATTACACACCCTCGCCTCGCCTCTCATATGCTTCTCTCACCACACAAGGACAAGCACTAAGGACCCTCGCCTCTTATATACATCTCTCGCTACACTAGTGGCGTTCATCAAACAAGACCCCGGGATCCCGGTGCTCCCTATGATACATTCCCAAGAAAGGTATATGAGTAAATACTCCCGGGAATGTTCCGATTCAAAGGAGGTGATACATTTGCAATGTTCACATCCAGGGAATTTCCCGGGAATTTCCCGGGATGAGTAAATTGTAACGGGATAATATGATTTTCCCGGGATCCCGGGATCCTATCTCTCCCTGGAAACTATTTGGGACCTATATATAATTATCAACATTCTGGAATACCTGACTGTTTAGACAAGGATTCTCATTCTTTCTCATCTCATTTATTTTAGCGAAAAATAAAAATGCTGACGTAGTCAAGATATGAAATCAGTAGTACACATATCAACATTTTAATACATTCATACACAACCGTCCATTAATTATCTAAAGACACATACCTAAAAGGTAGTAAAGTGGAAAGCGTAAACTATAGCCAGACCTTCTAATTTACCACTATCGGGAGTTTGTGAACCACTGCTGTAAGTCTGTAGTGCAACAGGATTAATAACTATCTGTTGGCTTATGTCAGCCACAGACTTATATCTTCCATTTTATGAAGGCACACACAATACGGTCATGATATCAGAACCAAAATATTGTATGTGATTATTTTTACTGCGGCACGACAACAATTACTCCTTTACACCCTACGTAAAATTGCTGTTAACATTATAGCCATGAGATTCACACAATCCCGAAGTGTGAATGAAATACGTACTGAGACATTCCTGCGATCCCGGGATATTCATGTAATCCCGGGACATTTGGGAACCCCGGGAAATTCCCGCAACCTCTAGCTTGCTTGTGTGTCACATCATTTGCATCGAGACTAGTGCTGTATATCTCGGGAAAATAACGGGATCCCGGGATCCCAGGATCACATTTAATGAACCCTATACACTAGGGCAAGCAATACTCACCCTCGTTTTTCACACACGTCTCTCGTCACACCTGAGAAATCATTAGACACCCTCACCTCTCATATACTGTACGTCTCTCGCTAGAATTGGGCATGCATTACACACCCTCGCTTCTTCTATGAGTCTCTCGCCACATCAGGACAAGTATTACACAACCTTGTTTCTTGCTGTCTCTCTCGCCACACCAGGACAAGTACTCATATTTTACACCCTCGCCCATCAGATACGTCTTTCGCATGTGGAAGATGGATTGATATTAATATCTGTTGACTATAAGAGGGTCATTTAGGCAGACAATCAACTTCAGCAATTAACTTCCTTCCCCTAAAATGCAACCCAAAATAAAGGAAACAACATCCAGGACCCTAACTGTATTGCAGGGTGAGCAGGGACAAGGGGAAATTATAGACTGTTCTAGAATCTGATCAGCATGAGAACTGTGCTTTTCACAAGTTGATATAATAAATATGAACACTTAAAAAAAAAAAAAAAAGCTGAATCACTGGACACAAAAACAGCTGGATCACTGCATCCCATCTTCTGAGTACTAGGAGATATATTCTGAAGTATAATCAAATGTAGCGGTTTTCGTTATTACGAACGTACAGCTTTCGTCGCCGAAGTCAGTGTGCTAACCTTCTGAGTTCGATGACGTATTTTCTCTTCTATTATTGCAATGCCCAGACCATCATTCCCATCTTCGGCTACCCGGTAATGTCTTAATACTGCAGAAGTTACTGAAGGCAATGTTGAAACATTCAATTTCGAAATGTCCTCCACGAATTGAACGAACTCGACTGGACACAGAAGCAAATAAATGGAAAAAGAAGTCACCAGGTTGAAGAGGTTAAGGGGCAGTGGTTCCAACCAAGCAGATGGCAAGAAGTTTATCTGTCGTGAAACGCTTGGAAGTACGACCGGTGTGGTCGTAAAGCTTAATCCCACAATAAAATGGTTTTTTAATCATTTCATTCTTACTACCTTCTGTTTTACCGATTGTGTTTGCTGTTGTAGCCTCAAGTTCATCTGAATAACCCAGTGAATCGTAGGATGGGGCTGCCTTTCTGCAGATCTACACCCACCTTTCGGGACATAAGGAGGGAGATGAGAGACCTGTGTATAATCAGTCTGCAGAACAGGCTGGTTATATATCTGTGCCACTACATGAAGGCGCCCTTCTCCTGCACCACAGCCTTTGCGAAGGAAGTCTATTGCTGAAAGAGTTAAAGAGAGCTTAATCTAATCCCAGTTTCCTTGTCCCCTCCAGGCTGAATGTAATAGTCTGCAGATAACAAGAAGACGCTAAAATATTGTACGTCATGAAACTTGAGGGTGTAATGATCTTGCCTACGGTAGCCTATTTACTTTACCTTAACTTGGTCTATATTTTCGTCCTTCGACATCTTATGTTCAGGCACCTCAGTGGCAGAAAGAAAAAAAATACTAAGGCTCCACATCATTTCCATACAGTTCTTCGTGACTAGTACCGCATTTCAGTGTTAATCTAGTGTTACAGCTCAGTATTCAAGGCAAAGAGATTGTAAATTAAAGCATAAAGAAAGGGGGTATAGTCTCGGGCTTTCCCACATCACGAACACACTCGCACGCCAGAGGATAACAATGGACTAGCTGTTACTCTTCCCGTATTATACTGTTTTCAATTTCTGCACAATTTCTCACACATTTGTCACAGGTAAACATAAGCTGAAGAAAAGAGTAAAAAAGAATGAGACGATGGATACGGGACCACTTCTGCATACTTTACAATACTTCCTTTGTATTCCATTGTGCTCCTTTGTATCCCTTTGTACTCATTTCTTATACAGTTTTCCCTGATAAACATATGCTGAGAGAAGCTGATAAGAGAATAGGAAGGATGGAAGGCCCCTTACTGCCACCTCAGGTATACATTTTCTATTTAAATTTAATCCCTCCAAGAAGATCATACTTAATAACCTTCCTATCCGACTTGATTTTCATGCAAGTCTTCTCAAAACTTCAAGCTTTATACCTCTTCACTATAATTGTCATTTATGATATATTTTACTGCCTCCAATATAACTTTTGGGAAATCTCTCGTGGAATCTAGAGTAAAATTAAACAGACGTCTCCATAATGGACCTGCAAAAGAAAAATCGGCTTCGCTACTTTCCTTTTTTCTTTTTCTTTTTTATTTTTAACTAAGGTTCACAATTTGCATTCCTTGCTTAACATTCCCATTTAAACAGGAAAAAAAATGCTGTTCTCGCTTCATATCGTTCTCTGCTTAGGACCGGTCTATTTTGGCAATCAGGGACAAAAGTTTACCAGTTCTTCAAAACTTCAACGTCTCACTTTTCTTGCTGGGTAATAATCTTAAGCGAGAAGATAGTGGTATCCTTTTCTGCCAATAGACGTTTCTCTCTAACTTGATACGCCAGGGAGGAAAATGACGGACGTGACCTAAATGTGATTAGACGATATGGACAGAACATGAACTTGTGTCCATGAACTATACCTTTCTTTTGTACCATACTTTTTAGAAATCCTCTCTTGATATTTCCATGTAGAAAGGAAGGAAGCACAAGTTTTCAGCGCTCGGATGATTCTCTGCTTAAGAATGGTCTGATCAAGGACAAAAGTTCGCCTTTATTCCACTGAGTCTACCTCTCACGTACGCCATGTCTGTCGGCTTCCTCCATGACGCATCATATCAAAGAGAATCATGTAAGTGCAGAAAAAAAAAACAACAACACAAAATCATACCAATCCTCTCTCAGTTTAGAAAATTTAGCCACCAGAGTAAAATCAGAAGCAGGGGGTAAAATATTAGATTTTTTTTTTTTTTTACGAACTGCATCATCCTTCCTCCTCTTTCATTCTTTTTTTCTTTGGACGCAAGTTCATAAAAATTTCTTACTTAATATTCCCGGGTAAACAGGAAGGGAAAAAAATGCTTTCGACGTTCCGCTTCCTAAGGACGTCTAAAACCTTTCCTTGCTTAAGAATGGTGAATTACCGTACTTTTATTCCTCCCTCTCTCCCTCTCTCTCCAGGCTGCTAGGGAAAGCCGAAGGAGTGACTTTCGTAAATGAGAGCGAAAGTTAGGAGGGCAGGAAGATAAAAACAGGAAGTTTCGGAGGGCAGCCTGTAAAGACGCTGGAACCAGGTAAACAGCCAGGATTTTCGACTTTAGATGCACAGTTGCTGGCATTATGTATTGTGTACTCGTATATGAGAACAAGGCGTGCTTACTTTCTCCGTCGTCTTGTTCTTCTACTTTTTTTTTTTTGTTATTTTATCTCTTATGTCTTTTTTGTCTTCTTCTTTTTCTATCACCACACGCGCTCTCTCTCTCTCTCTCTCTCTCTCTCTCTCTCTCTCTCTCTCTCTCGCTCTAACATATTCAATACAATGATTTTTTCTTTTCCTCCTCTTGGCCTCTCCAGACGATTTCATTCAGCATACGAGTAAGTGAGACCTCTTGAAGTTAATGGACTGATATAGGTAACCCCTCTAGTTTTATGGTATACGCTGAAAAAATCGTCCGGTAAATATGTGAGAATAGAAAAAAAAATCCTTGGATAAATAGGCTATGTTTTTTTAGTACAAGGAGGCTTCGTCTGAGCTTTTGCCATAAAAGTATTTGTAAAATAATTTAAGGTAGGCAAAATTCCTTCTTACCTGTAGGGGAGGTAGTTTATTTGTAATGGCAGGGTTATTAATCATTCTAACAGCTATGTTCTGAATTTTGTCAAGTTGTTTTATTGCAACCTCATGGCGGCATGGCAGGCAGCCAAATGTAAGGAGATTTCGTTTTCTGGCCAGAACTCGGAAAGTATTCACAACAGTCATGATATTTCACACAGTGATGTGTCGTCTAGAGAACTGGTGCCTTTTGTTAGGTAGAATTCTGTGTGTTAACCCCTTAACCGTGGGTCGTCACTTTCGTGATGGTCGGGTGCAATGGATCATACCGCGGGGCGTCACTTGAGTGACTCTGTGTTATTTTTAATTCTCCCTGGCTTTCAGGTGGTGACTTGTATCATCTATCAGCACTGCCAATGTCCAACAATAGTCAGAGCTGCTAATGTCATCAGTACTCCCATCCACTGTTGACAATTTAGCCATTTTCCCCCATTATAGACTCCCCTTTCTACCTCCCCTCCATTACCCTCTCGTGACGTCTGCTCAGCCGCTCTGCGCTAAGTAAATCTTCCCCGGATTTTTCCACTGTTTTCATCTATTGAAATAAGCCCTATGCTCTATTCTTATACAAAATAATTTTATATATATATATATATAGAGAGAGAGAG
>JAGKTI010011038.1:15675-27219 GCA_018397915.1 Birgus latro
TTTTTCTATTTTATTTTTTGGTAATTACAGACTATTTTTTGCAGTTTCAGTGAGGCCCGCTGTGGTGGAGGGGTTAATGGAGACTGTTTCTAACCTTTTTACTATAAGAGAATATTTCATAAGCAGCTGAATAAAATAATCTGGTGGCAGTCTGAATAAACGATAAAAAACGGTATCATGACAGTAACAGAGTTAAGGTATGTCCATGTCGAGCCACATCTGTTATATCCGTTTCTATATGTTGGTATAATTCTCCCGTTGCCCTCCCCAGTAAAAACGCCAACGTAAGTCTTGTCGCCTCTGCTGTTTTTCTCTTCGTGGACGTGGAAATTATTCTCTGTGGCAAAATAAAGCCCTCAGCGTCAGCCGTCTCAGGGTCCCCAAGCTTGTGTGCAAATCCGTGGAGAGCGAAGCACAAGAGTTTTGTTTCACCGGTATTTCCCTCGTCTCTCTTGCCTGCCTTATCACTGCCTCTGTAGTTTATGCTGCTGCCTCTATTTTTGCCACTCTGTTCCCCCAAGCTTCCTATCTCCCTGCTTCTGATAATTTATGTTCTTGTCCCTTCCCTTATCGTCCTTTTTCCATTTCTCTTTTCTTATTGTCGGCTCGTCTTTCTTTTCTCTATATTTTCCAAGCAGGTTTTATTTTCTACATTATTTGGCGATCCTCCTCTTCCCCTTCACTTCCTTTCCCTTCTCTACTTCTTTTCACACCTGTCCAATCTTCCCTCCCTTTCCTTACACCTTCGCGTCCAAACCCTTTTCCTTATCCCCTGTCCCCTTCCTCCCCTGCACAAGCTCCTGGTTCTATTCTTGCTCCTGCCTCTCCTATCTCCTTCCCTGTCTCAAATCATGCCTCTTCGCTATTCCTGTCTCCCACCGCTCACCGCCACCTTCCCTTCCCCCTGGCATTACCTCTGTCCTTTAACCCAAGCTTCCTTCCTACCCTTTGCTTCATTCTACACATCTGAAATCTATTTGCCTTGTTCCTAACTTTGCAATAATTTAGCTGCCACAATTCCTACATTTTTTTGCATTTTACTCCTACTTTTCCTTCTATAGTCTGCTCTCTCTCTTACATTTGACCTATTTTTCCCCTGCTTTGCAGAAGTGATGAACTGCATCGTGCATCACTTCTGCCTCCCTCTTAGCTTATGCCTTTACTCTTTTACACTGAACTCTGCCGTGTTCCACATTTCCTCACTCTCTCCTACTACTGGTATGTGCTTCATTCCTTACATCTCCACAACATTCTACCTCCTCTGAAATTTACTTCTTACCTTCATTTTGTTCCATAAAATACCGTATGATACCGTATGATAATCTGTGCTGTTTAATACTTCGGTCCTAATTTACCTACCCTACAAGTATATGAAGGGTACATTATTTTCCCAGTCTAGGTTTAGCTTCCAAAACACCCCATGTTCCAGCCCTCGTATTCTCTCCCCTTGCATTTATTTTGCTATTTACCTGACTACAACATTCTAAGCTTGCACTTCATCATCTTATGTTCTACAGTAATCTTACGTATTTTACCTTTCTTTAGCTTCTGTCAAACCAGTCCTAATTTACTTTTTTCCTGATCATCTGCACCCAAACCTTCAGCTATAATTTCCCTAATTTACGAAGACCCCTTGCATCCTAAGCTAATCTAGTCATGTGTCTTCCACTGATTTACCTTACTTAATCTAACCTTCCCTATCGTACAGTACAATGCTAAATCCATTCGTATCCCAGTCTCTCTTTCTTGCCTGGATTCACAGACGCTTGTACAGTACATAATGTTGTGGACTGAGGTGTATATTATCATGCCTTAGGGTCATTCTTTGTCCAATATGCCTCATTCAAGCACCTACGAGTCCAGCAGTGGGAGAAAGAGGAGGGAAGGCGAAAAGACTTGAGTGTTTGTACCTCCGACCTAACTCTGCTATACTGTGCCCTAAATTGCCTTACCCTACCATACACCTGACCCTAACTCTACTATACTGTGCCTTAAATTGCCTTACCCTACCTTACACCTGACCCACGACTGCTCCTGTCCCTACCTTTGCTTCTTTTCCTACCCAGGCCTCTATCCCTGTCCATACTTCTGTCCCTAACCCTCCCTCAACTCCTTCCCCTGCCTCCGTCCTTCTCCCAGTTCCCGCCTCTATTCCAACCTCTACCCTGCCTCTTCCCGTATGCCTTCCTCTGTCCCTACCCCTTCTTCTGTCCCTGCCTCTTCCCGTACCCCTTCCTCCGTCCCTATCCTTGCTTCTGTTCCTGGCTCTGCCCCTGGCTCTTCCCATACCCCATCCTCTGTCCCTACCCCTGCTTCTGTCCCTGTACTGCCTCTTCCCGTATCCCTTCCTCTGTCCCTACCCCTGCTTCTATCCCTACCCTGCCTCTGTCCCTGCCTCCCCTCGTACCTCTTCCTCTGTCCTTACCCCTGCTTCTGTCCCTACCCTTCCCTTGTTCCCACCCATGTCCCTTCCCATAATCTCTCCACCCCTACCCCTGCCCTAAGACTGCCCACAACACACCCCTGATTGCACTATTGACAAGGCAGTGACGACGACACCTCGCCCCTCATTATCCCACCCTTCTGCTTTCTCAAGCGTGAGGGAAAGTTGGAAGGGGAAGTGTGGAGGTGGTGCGGGGGGTGTGAAGGGAGTGTTAAAAAGTGTGTGGAGGGAGCGCAGGGTGTGAAGAGAGTGTGAAGAAGTGTGAAGAGAATGTGGGTAGGTGTAAAGTGAATGTCAGGGTGAGTATGAGGACAGCGTTGGGGGAAGTGTATAGAGTGTGTGGAGTGTAAAAAAAAAAAAAAATGGCTGGTGGAGTATGAACAAAATGTGGAGGAAGTATGAGAAGTGTGTGGGGGGTGCAAAAAGGCGTTGGGGATATATGGAGTTGATATAAAAAGATTGGGAAGACTGTGGAGGAAATGCAAGGAGAGTGTGATGGGGGAAGTGTGCAGAGTGTGCGAGGAGTGTGAAGATAGTTTCGGGGAAGTGTGAATAGTGTGTGACGGTGAAGTGTGTAAAGGAGTGTGAAGAGAATTTAGGGGGAAAATGGAAGAGTGTGAAGAGAATTTAGGGGGAAAAGGGAAGAGTGTAAGATTATGGGATGAAGGTTAGGGAGACAGAGTATGTTTGGATACAGGAAGGAAGGTGTGTGGCTTATGATGAGGAACAGTGAGGAGAAAAGCATGGAAGGGGAGAAGTGCGAGGGAGAGAAGGACGAAAAAATGTACGAACCAGTGAGGAAGGAAATACAGAAGTGGAGATGAGTGAGGGGGAGAGGGAAGTGGGAATGCAGGAAGCAATAAAGTAAAGTGAGGAGGATGAGGGAGGGTGGTGAAGGTGATGAGGCAGAAGGCCGGGGATGAGGAAGGGAGATAAAGAGGTGATTACAGGGAAGGGGTTAGTGCCCGAGGGAGGAAGAGAGGGTGGTATGTAGATTAAGACTGATAGTGTAAGGGAGATAGGATGTGACGGATGAGGGAGGGGGAGTATGATGACAAGGAAGGGAAACTGTGAGGGTGGGGAAGGAGGAGTATGAGGGAGAGATTGAAAGAGTGGGGTGTGAAGATGAGGGAGAATGTGGGGTAAGGGAGGGGCGAGGGAAGGTGAGTTTGGAGTAAGGGAGGGAGAATGGATGGTTAAGGGAAATGAGTGTGAGGGTGAGGGAGTGAGATAGGGTAGGTGGGTGTGAGGAAAGAGTGTGAGGATACGGAAGGGAGATGAATTAATATATAATGTGGAGGAGTCTGGGAAGGGAGAGGGAGGAGAGTGTGTGGGATGTGAGGGAGGGAGTGTGTGTGGGACGTGAGGGAGGGAGGGAGGGAAAGGTGGAAGCTGGTATGGAAGTGGCTGTAATACTGGTAAGGCGGCGAGATGATGGGATGTGGAAATGAAGAGGGATGAAAAATTGCTTTGTGTGGAGAGCAGGGAAGCGAGATTTACATGAGAGAGAGAGAGAGAGAGAGAGAGAGAGAGAGAGAGAAATAACCTCTTCAAGCACAGGACGTATCTTACATTGCATTCTTGCCCTTTCCAGACGATTAGATGGGAGGGTACATGAGAGAGGGTGACTTGGAGTGGTGCTGTGACAGAGAAGCTTGGAGAGGTACATGAGAAAGAGTGTTTGGGGGTGATACTGTGACAGACAGCCTTGGAAGAGTACATGAGTTAGGGTGGTTTGGAGTGATGTGATGTGAAAAATTATAATGAGGGAGGGTGGCCTGCAGTGGTACTATGATATGAAGCTTGGAGGAATACATGAGGAAGGGTGGCTTTTAGTGGTGATGAGTTTCGACAGAGAGGCCTGGAGGAGCCAATGAAGGAAGTTGGGTTGAAGTGGTGGGAAGTTGCGATAGAAAGCTTTGGTGAAGCATATGAGGGAGGGCGGCTTGGAATGGCAGAAGGGAATGATAATAAATAATAACAGAAGACTTTAGGAGTCATTCAATATTTACTGCAGCCACGAATATCCACGTATGCTCTTGTATTTTATTCCAACTAACGACAGACGATTTTTTTTCAGCTGAGATCCTAATGCCAACAACATTAACCCTCTCATGGTGGGTTGAACTTTAGTATTACATTCCAGACGATTTTATTTCGCTAAAAGTCACTCACAGAAATCCGAGTGTTAATACTAATACCATTAACCAAATTATGATAAGGAAAACTAGCATTTTATAACACCTGGCGCCAGATAATTATATTCAGGTAAGTGAGTGAAAGGAGCACGAGTATTGATGAACTCCGGGATAACACGTGTGGTAGCTGACAGGACATAATTCAGGCTGGTGGTGAAAGAGAAGATTTGCTGAGCACTGGCAGCATGGTGCTGAGGTGGAAGTGTGCTGGGGTGTGCATAGCCTGACCTTTCACTTCCCTTGCTTCACCAGCCAGTTAATGTATTCCATATGGCTGCTGAGATTAGCTCTGTCTGCAGCTCTGCCCACGTGTCTTTCGCCTCGGTAGTTTTTATTCCTCTCATTCTCTCTCTCTCTCCCCCCTCCCCTCTCTCTCTCTCTCCTAGAATACATAACAGGACCCTGTCTTTTAAGATATTACTCCTTTTCACCAGTTAGAGCCATCCTCCTTCATATAATAGCGTACTCTATCCTGCTATAACATGGATGAACTTTTATCTCTAATTAGACTAAGATGATTTGGGCATGTGGAGTGGATGGAGGATGACAAGTGGATGCCGTCAGTGACCGGTGTTGACACTGGTGTGGAGTTGTGAGAGGAATACCGAAAGAGACTTGATACATAGCCATAAAGTGTAACCTCAGGGATAAATGACTGAATAGAGAAGCTGTATGAGATCGTGCAGTGTCAAGACCTGTAGT
This sequence comes from Birgus latro, assembly GCA_018397915.1. Taxonomy (NCBI): domain Eukaryota; kingdom Metazoa; phylum Arthropoda; class Malacostraca; order Decapoda; family Coenobitidae; genus Birgus; species Birgus latro. The sequence continues at coordinate 21,019 of JAGKTI010011038.1, forward strand.
TAGGTAACCAAGACCGAAGTTTGTAAGCATGTTAAAGACTTTATAAAGGAAACAAAATGAAGTCCTTTATCACTACTCCTTTTAACCCAGTCTAAAGCATCCTTCTTCATATCTGGTAACTGACAAGGGAAACACCAACAAACATTCCCCCGGGCTACAACACGCAGCCTTCCCTTCACAAATCCCCGTCTCAGTTTCTGTTCTAGGTACGATTAAACACACTGTGTGTGTGTGTGTGTGTGTGTGTGTGTGTGTGTGTACATCTCATTAACACTTTCAGCTGAAAGACATCATACGCATTATATGCTTAGTATATGAATGAAACTGACTATCGACAGAAAGAACAACTTAAGAGACATCTTTCCACAGACGGCTTACTGTAAACAAAACTATAATCATAATCCTAAAGTTAATAACTAAGGCAACACGATCTCAAACTAAGACGACACTGATGACCTAAAGTTGGAGCATCAGTCTTCCCCATCATTAGGCGGGGAAGGAGGGTAGCGAGATGCGAACCACCACCACCACACCACAATGGGAATCCTCGTTCATCATAATACTGTCCCTCATTCCCACCCTCTCTAAGTCAAGTAGTGTTGTTCGTTTGTATTTTCTTTAGCACTTTAAATTTGTGGGCGTAGTTTTTATTTTACTGTTGCTGCTACCTGACGTTTGTAATCAGCTATGAAGAAACTCTGCCAATGAAAATGATTAAAGAATGCTTTATCCAAACCCTCCACTCTGAAATTTAATTCTGAATCGAATAAAATCGTTTGGAGATGGTAGGAGTAAGTAAATTAAAAGAGTACAAAAGCGCTAAATGCACGAGCTTCAGGACCTTTCGATTAAGACTCGATGTACTGTGGTGTGGTGAGGTGTGGTGTGGTGAGGTGTGGTGTGATGTATTGTGGTATGGTATGGTGTGGTGTGGTGTGCAGTGGTGTAACGTGAGAAGGTAATATGGTGTGATGTGTCTTGTGGTGCGAGTGGGCGGTATGGTGTGTTGTGCTTTGTGGTGTGTTGTGGTGTGGTGTGGCTTCACGAAAGTCGGAATGACCTCAGGAACACAGCACCTACTGTCCGATAAACGCTTGTCAAAGAATGACGAACAAAGCACCTACTAGAAAGGCTCTCACCTTTAAAAAGTACACCATCGGCCTTAGGCGGAGAGGTGGCGGTGTTTGGAAAGGGAACCAACATCACAAAATGGCTCCTCGTTCATCACCATACAGTCACCCATTAATATCATTCCCTCAAAGTCAAGCTGTATTTTTGTATAGTTTATCATACCTTCGCTCCAATGATGTATGTTCGTTGTATTCTCCCTATCTCCAGGCAGTTTAATTCAGATCTTTTTTTTTTTTCTGGAAAAGCTAGAAATTTTGAGATTTCTTTTTATATTTCATTAGATAAAATAGTCTAAGAGTGATATAAATAAAATGCAAAAGTACAGGCACAGTGTAAAGGAATTAAAGGTCAACCAGTTGGCAAGATGAACAAGCCTCCGTAAATGCTTTTTACCTAAAGAATTAGTTTTGCTTTTCACATTTTTTTCACTCTAATATTCACTGTAGTTAGGTTGTAGAGCAGGTGGTAGCTAATCACTTCAGACCGAAGACGACTTTTATTTTCATCCTTGCTGTCTCCTGACGATTGGCTCTCTATTATCTTATCTTTATTTTTTCTTGGAGTTAATTTTGTGGCCTTTTATCCTTTGGTTCGTTCTTCTTTGCATAAAAAAAAAAAAAAACTTAGGCTAGACTTTTCGAAATGGACAGGGTGCATACATCCCTCTTCAACACTCACTAACAGAGGTCCTTCCTAAATAAAATTAAATAATCTGGTGGTAACAAAAAGTAAATAAATAGACAAGCCAGTAGGCAATGACAGCCAGCTCTAAGCGAACTAAGCTTTGTTGGCAACCGAAAGTGAGTTTCGATATGAGAAGTCACTCCTGTACAGCGGTACCGAAGGACAATATCCCACCCAAGAATCTGGTCCTGGCTTAATAATCTTCCGAGCCTCATCATTTCACGCCAGCAAGGTCGTATTTTCATATTTTCTGCATTTAATGACCTCTGACCCCTGATCAGGCGGGTACAGATCATGCATGTACTAAGCACACTTATAGCACTCATTAATGTCTATATGCATCCAAAGTTTCATTCGATTCCATCCACCCCCTGTGGAGCTAGGGAACTTGAAATTCATGGGATGGCCCACCAGAGATACAGCTTCTAGGAGGCGCTTGCAGCGACAGAAAGTGAGTTTCAACATTCCACCCAAGAATCATGGCCCTGGCTTAATGATCTTCGGAGCCTCAGCGTTCTGCACGAGCAGAGTCGTGATATTAGCTATTTTCACCGTTTAAGCATATGATGAGATTTGACCCCAGACCTGGCCAATAAAGCATATAGGTCAGAGAAAGTTGTAGTACTAGCCAATGAAAAGTCTCATTCAATTCCATCGAGCCAGTGGAGAACAAGGTGGGTATTTTTGAAAACCAGTACTGGTTGCTAGGGATGCTGAGGCCAATCTTCACAGGGTTGCCACTCGAAAACTAAAGGAGAGAGAGGAAAATGATGGCAAAAATCAGACTGGGAATGGCCTCACGCTTATGCCTAAAAAAGTCTGGGCTCTCTATGCCCAATAATAATGCTTCTACTGCTCAAAACGTGAAAAGTGCGACAAAAGCGGTATTTCGGCCGTTGTTAGGCAACGAGTGGTTGCCTAGAAATCAAAGCCTTGTGGACACAACTAGGTCACAGGCTGGTCATTGTTTCCACGTTTGGTCGGAATCTGTTAATTGTGAATGGCAGAAGTGCCTACCATAATTAAACAAGAAACCAAGAAAGAAAACATAACTAACAATAAGAACAATAAGGGGGAGGAGGTGGCCCAGTCGGTAAAGAGGTGGCCTGCAGTCCTAACGGACCCAGGTTCAAATCCCCGCTGGGACAGGGAACAGTTTAAGGATTTGAATATCATTCAATCAAGCTTTACTGATCTACCAGAAGACCCGCCGACATGTCGTAAAAATGCCCACGCTTATACCAATACAACAGTCTTGTATGAGACAGCCCAAGCATGTACTCAATATGGACGGTATGTGTTAGCGCCGAAGGGGTGATATGTAGAGGTGTATGGTATGTAGGACTGTTGGGCCTTGATAGCAGGCTGTGAAGCCTATGCCCAGACTCGGACACACACACACAAAAATAAATAAATTAAAAGAAGCTGGCCAAAAACAAAACATACTGTAGAGTTTAAGTTAAAGTATAAGCCAGCAATTTTATCCCTTACTGAGCTTCACGAAAGTCTGTAAATACGGAACCATGGCTCCTTTTAGAAGACGATTAAGTCCCTCCATCCCCTCACCCCTCACTGCCTTTCCTACTTTACTCCGATGACTTTTTATTATTATTATTATTATTATTATTATTATTATTATTATTACTATTTCTTGCCACTTCCCGACGATCATATTTTGTTAAGGTGAAGTAGACAAGTTAGATATTGCCTCCATTTACCACTTTACAACAAGAGGTCTCCCGTAGGTTGGATATAGTTGTTTGGAGGAGAATGAATAACTAGAGGGAAAAAATCATCTAACTAACTGAGTTACTACGAGTCCTCGTTCATCATGACAGTCACTCATTACCATTTCCAGTAATGTCTGATTGTGGAACACTCTTATGGTCGGAAATGGTCGTGCCTTTACGGGTTGAGATGGGAAGTCTACTGTAAAGGCAGCAGGAGATTTTTCAGCCCGACCAGGGATGAAGGTCTCCTACACCCAAGCCTAGCCTCTGGCCCTCCTCCCGGCCCAGATTAGATAAGGGATAAGGGAGTTACCACTACCACTCATGCATAATTTTGTTTGTGTGTTTGCTTGCTTGTTACAAAAGGTTGAATTGTAATTTCCACTTATCTTACACAGACTTACATAACCTCCCTTCACCAGTTAATCAAGTTCGTAAAGGGTTAATGATATGTTGTGTTCATAGAACGTGAATTCCGTCCTAGGCTGGGCAGAGAAAAGTCTGATTATCTGATTTTCGTTAAAACAGAGTTAACTGATCTGCTACAAAACCCACCATTTTGTCATAAAAACATCCTTAACGATACCATCACGCCAGATATAAGACAGCTCAAGTATGTTTTATTATGTGCGAAGGTTATTTGAGCTGGTGGTAACATGTGAAGGTGTAGGCACGCAGGCGAACTGTTGGGCCTCAGGGAACCGACTATCAATGCGAAGCCCAGAGCAGAACACACCGAATAAAAAAAAAAAAAAAGTCACAATTTCACCACCGTACATCATCCATACCTTGCTCAATCATACTTACACATATAATATTCTCTACCCGGGGAACCTTTCGTATTATAGTTTTATTGCTTCCACACTATGTTAATCAACTAAGGGAAGTCACCCAACCCCAGTAACATCTGCACCGACTCCACCATCTGTATCCCTTCACTCTTCCCGCAGCCATCACCACGTCAAGTGAAACACGCTTCATAATGGTTTCTCCTCCCCCTCGTCTCACCGCTGCCCCTCCCTTTCTCCTCCCGCCTGAATTTAGTGCGACAGAGAGATCGGGTTGCTTCTAATATTCCTCCGCCTACCATCACTCCTACGGGGTCTTTCTCACCCTCATAACTCTCCGGGTCGTATTCTAAGTATCTTGGAGGATTTCGTAACAGATCTTCATTTGCGATTTACTCTGCACACTGCACATCAGCACCCTCTCTTATGTTATTCATGCGGGGAGTTTCAGTACTTAAACTATATAAATACCGTTCAAGAAATGTTAGGTGTAATATGCAAAATAAATCGCTGTGGAAGAGGCGCAACAAGGCCTCCTATGACACCTACAGAAAGACCCTCTGTTAGGATGCTCAGCTAACAAGGAAAACACCAAACATTCTGCCAGATTACATGTCGTTTCAACTGCTTATTAATTTGTATGTTAACGCAGACTTCCCAACACAGTACGTTTCCCTAGAGAGGTATGAGCTGATTAAGGATTTATGGCAACAGCTCTAATTACCCTTATGTTCAAGGCACGTACGCTTGCTCATACTGTAAGCTTCAATGGGGACGTATGGAGCTCAGTAAAGAGATTCATAGCAACCGTTCTAACTTTAGGTAATGAGACAATGTGTACCCCCTCCAACGCCAAAAGAATTGATGAAGTAAAACTCGCTTCCGTCCGATGTCGTTGGCTGAGGTAGTTAGTTTTACGGCCTTAGACTGCCCTGTTAAACAAACTCATTCAGGGCATACCTCCGCCGACACGAGTAAAGTTTATACATTTATTCCTGCACCCGGACCCTCTCCAAAATCCAATAAACTCTTCCTTTACCCAGTGCCAACCTATTCACCAGATTTTACTGAAGAACGATAACAACTTTTTGAGATATTTTGTCCACAGAAAGGCAGACAGACAGACAATGGTGAATGCGTAACCTTCAATGGCGCTAGCGGAAGTAATTATGCTCTTGTTATAATTATGCCTGTGCATTCGCCATTATCATCCCTAAAGTGTGTATTAACGAAACCGTCTTACATCATACCTTCTACCTCAGTGCCATGAAGGGTATTGGATATATTACCTAGTTCCCAGTACAGAAAACAATAAAAAAGAATATTTAAAAAAAAAGGTAAAAACTGTGAATTCTGGAACAAGAAGCGAAACAGGCAACATGAAAGGACAGGGAAAAATGCCTGAAAACTGAGGAAGGGAAGAAAAGATAAAAGGTTAGAACTGGAGGGAAGAGGGATAAAAAAGTCATATGAGAGAGAGAGGGGGGGAGGGGGGCACAGAAGAGGAAAAATAGCCATTCACGTAAGCAGAAAACTTAGTGTGTTCGTCCACCCCGTGATCTGTGTTGCTCCATCTAATTGCCAAGGGAGCAAAGAAATCGACGTGGTGAGCCAAGGAATGGGCGGGATGGGCTGGGTGTGGCTGGAAGGTACGGCTGGGCAGGGAAATAATGTATACCAATGTGAAAATAAAAGCTGTAAAATCTGTCGTTTGAATGGCGTGTAGGTTGATTACAAAACATCCTTCAAAAACGAAAGTATCAGAGAAGGACAAATTGGTCTGAGGGAAGGAGATATAAATGAAATGAGCTGAAATTGTGGTGGAATGAGGGGAAGGTACGTGAAAGTATACCCTGTGAAATTGGATG
>JAGKTI010011039.1:0-25235 GCA_018397915.1 Birgus latro
ACTCAGATGAAAAGGGTTTGAATGATCTCCATTTACCCCTTCAGTGTTATAACTGCTGTTTTAAATTTTATGCTGGGTACAGAAAAGAATATACTGGGCTGAGAACAGACCATTGCAACTGAGGGGATTAATGTTTACAAACTTAAAGCGTGGTGGGTGATGCCAGACGTTATCACTGTCAGGTATTTCAGGCCACAAGGAAGTGTTCAACTCTCTCCTCTAGTTGTACTGCCCACCAACACTCTCCATCATCATATATCCTTTCTTTTTCTCCATCATTGTTTCTCATCACTTTCTCTCGTCTAGTCGTTCTTCCCACCAACACTCTCCATCATCATATACCCATTCTTTTTCTCCATCATTGTATCTCCTCACTTTCTCTCAGTCATTTTTCTTTTCTCATCTCTTCATCATTTTGTCTCCTCTCTCTTTCTTATCATCATCATTCTCTTCTCTTCCCTCCATTATCATTTTCCTCTTTTTTTCTCCATCATCCTTCTCCCCACTTCAAATACTTCTTTGATCCATGGTGTGCCATACTGTTGTCTTTGCCCCCCCTCATTTTGCTGCCTCTCAACAAGGAAGTGTTCAGCCTTGTCCTTTTGTTATTCTGCCCATCATGTCTCTCCATCATTATTTATACTTCTCCAAATCAGTCTTTAGATTCATAATGTGCTATGCTTTTGTCATTGTCTCAGCTTTTGTTTTTTTTCACCCTTCATCCACCATCTGATTTTACAAGTACAGCTATGTGCATTAGTCAGCTAACAATCCTCTGTGAGCATTGAACCTTGCTGTCCATATTTTGCATTCCTCTCCAAAGAAGGAGGGTATCCTTCCTCTTCATACTTCTTTGTTGTGTCCTTCATACTGGTACCACACAAAACTGTTTCGTTTAATATCTTCTATTGCCATAACCAGTGGAGAAGTAGTGGTGAACTTTGCTCATGGATATACGGTTGGGGCCAATACAGTATTCCCTTTCCACCCTCTCCTGGCAAAACCCCTCAACTCTTAAGCTGTTTGAGTCAGGGATTTCCCATACCTGAGTGTAATAATCTGACATTATTCAGTTCTATATTCTTAAATTGCAGAGAATATTGTCACTTTATTGCCAGATGCTTTGATCCTGTAGGGGGAAATCACCTCTTATCACCCAGTTCTCTGCCATTTGACTACCCATCCTCCAGCTAGGACCTCCCTCTGTCATATATCTGTCCACTTCATTCCTCCTCCATCTCATCCTTGGTTTCCTACTTCTCCTCTCCCCTACCACCTCACTTATACACTGTTCTGGTCACTCTCATTCTCCATCATCTCCAAATGGCCATATTTCAGTATTTTCAGCACTTCAGATCCCACATCAACAGTGTACTTATAGGATTATTAAAATTATCCAGTCCTGTATACTTCAGAATTCTACCATCCTTTCATGGAGAAAATTACCTGTTTATGTGTAAATTTCTTTTACCTTGTGCCAGGTACTTACTTTTTATTTATTTATTTATTTTTTTTGTCAAGTACAGTACTGCGCATTCTCAGTTCCTCATCATCTTTATTCTTATCTTCCATCCATCCAAATGATATCACTGTATTCACTCTTACCTTAACCATTGACAGTGCTGTGTTAGGTGGTAACCGAATAACTTCGGACATGTGGTGGTCCAGGGTTTGGTTGTGATGTATGATTCACATACTGTTACTTGAGTTAGCAGCTGGTCACTTGCCTTAATTGTCTGGACTGAGTAAGCCAGGTCATGGGTCCCTACTATACTCCTAAAGGGAGAGTAAAGAGATAGATAATGGATGGATGGATGGATGCCTTACCTTAACCCGATCCATCTAGTTGTATTAGGTATCAGCCTTCCCTAGTGTCCGGCAATGTATCCAATTTTCCTCACATTCATCTCTTCTTGACAGGCTCTACTGAAAGGTGGATGGTCAGTGAGTGAGTTAACCCACGCAGTCTGCTTGCTGGCTCAATTTCATGCCTTGTCTTCCTTTGTCACCGGGTGTGGATTGGAGGAGGGATCGGGTGAAGAACACAACTCACCTTCATTATTTTTAGAGGTGTGTAAGAGTCAGCCATACCAAATTGAGTGTACTTATTTATTTATTATTTTTTATTTTTTGAGTATTTGACCAATGTCACTGGGCATACTTCTGATAATTTTCTGTCTCTTGTGCTTCTCTTTTCCTGTTTTCTGGATCCTGGCTTATCCCATCCTTAGGTGGGAGAAAATTTTGTGATGGTGATGGTGATGATAAACTAAAAGTTACATGACATGCACAGACCTTTTTTTTTTTTTCTTTCCCACTTAGGTTGTACAGTACTGTTGTTTACATTACCACTTTAACTGACTGGATGACGTTTTGTATTGTGAATTTGGGCAGTAAGGGAAGAGGATATTCATAGGTTTACATGTACAGAGTTGATACTGATTAGATGGATGTGTTGTGCATCCTTGAAGTAAAGGCCTGGAGGGTTACGATCACAAATGAAGAGGTAAGAAAAAGGAAGGAAGGAAGGAGCTTGAATCTATTAGAGCTGTCATTACAAGTGGTAGATTGAGATTGTTTGGGCATGTGGGGAGGATGGAGGATGATGGTTGGGTGAAGAGGGTGAGGTGTGGACATCGAGAGTAGAATTGCAAGAGAAACAAAAAAACTGGGATGAGGTCATAGAATGTGACTTCAGTGATAAGGGACAGAATAGAGAGGCTGCTAGAGGTTGAAGAGCATAGAGAGCCTCCATTAGATAACCAACGCCAATGCATGGAAGCATATTGGAGCCGTTGTAAACAAAATGAAACAAAGTGAACATTCCCTTGCTGGTGTGTAATGCTGCATGAGGTGAGTGACCTGTACAAGCCAGCTGTATGTTTTCTAAATCTTGAAACCCCTTCACTTTGACAGCATACTCTTGCTTTATTTTTAATACGTTGACATGCTTTTATTTAGCTTAGGAGGCTTCTCAGGTTGGAGGAGTTAGGTACAGCCCTTTGTTAACCCACTCAGTGTGAAAGAACTTTTTAAAAAGTTGAATGGAACTGTCTGGAAGTTTAACCCACTCAGCATGAAAGAACTTTTTAAAAAGTTGAATGGAACTGTCCGGATGTAACAAGAATAAACAGAGAAAATACTTTAAGTCAAGGGATAGAAAATACTTTAAGTCAAGGGATTTAAAGGGTTAATTGAATTGGCATGTTGTACGTGTATTCCAGGAGAAGAAACTAATGGACTCCTATTACACACCAACAAACATTGTAATGCCAACTATTTCATGTGTACCCTGTCTGTTCCCATCATTCCCTTTCTCAACTCAGCCTAAGCCATTTTGGGAAGGTTTCAAGGAGGTAGCCCTCTTCTGTATAATGGAGAGGTCCAGTCCTGCTGTGGACCATAAAAGACTGCACATTCATCTTTGTCTTCATTCTTAATTAACACTGATGAAATTTGTCTAGGAATTATTACCTTGCTACTCTTGTCTAATACTGCCATGGTTAGTGGTCTCGTATGTGTAAAATGATTTGGACTAGCGTAGACTAGGCTTGGGTCTCCAGGGTCTCCAATGGGGTAATGAAGAATTGATTTTTTTTTTTTTAATATATATATTCAAATGTTACTCAGGTAGACAAGTGTGACCACATACCTTTGTAACCACTCGCTTGTGTGACAGCCATGTGCGTCGGGGTCGCCAGGCAGCCAGGAGCTGAGTGAAGGAGGGGTAGATGTGTTGGTGCAGCGCATGAGGACTCTGTCTGTAGTGCAGTCTGATTATTTGTGCGTCTCAGAGGAGCAGACAAGTGAGAGGTGAGGCACCCAGGTTTTGGAGACAGTGTGAGTGGGTTGAAAGCATTTTGTAGTGAGTAGTGAAATTTGGTAGTGAGTTAACACATCCATCTGCTGAATGTCTGGCAGACTTTCTGCCATTTAACAGCATGAACAATTTTATGATGTACCATGTACATTCATTCATCGTCTGATCCTATGTTGCCCCATGAGTAGTGTAGGAGCCCCCAGGGCTAGGCAAGTTAGTCTTGACATTTTAGATGAGAGTGACCAGCCTCACTCATTCCTGAGTGGCATTACACGAGCAATAAACCCCAACCACCCCTTGGAAATAAACGTGCACTGGCTCAATCTGATTGGAGTGCCTTAATTACCCACTACTGTAAACCACCAGGCCCCATAATTTGGTTGTATAGTTACCACCTAGCATAGTAAATGGTTTTCTGGTGTACAGGAAACCATTTGGCTCGTCTCTTAGTGTAGAGTCACCCGCAGACAGAAGGAGAAAGAAAGAATAAAGGAAAAAAAACAGAAGCGGAAGGAAGGAAAAATGGAAGGGAAGAAAGGGCAGTCACCTAAGAGCAGCACTACATCGAGTGAGTGGATGGTGAGTGCCCCCTACCTACTTCTATACCATGTACATATAAGCTTATTTATATAGAACATACAGGTGGCCCTCCACATTTGCAGGGGTTAGGTGACACAGACCCTCGTGAATATTGATTTTCTGCGAATGTTTGGTGCACCCACCCATAAATGCCTCTACAGCCGCACATCACCCCCTATGAGCAAGTGTGCACATACTTTACCTAATAAACCATATCTGGGACCTGAAAGCAGCATAAAATTTCATAAATAGCTGATGACTTTACTTATTTACTCCAACTTCTCACAACCATACCCTCTAAATTCAGGCTTGGCTTCACAGAGGGGCAATCTGCGAATCTGTGAGACCCACGAAAGTTGATTCCGCGAATGTGGAGGGCCCCCTGTACCTGTATATATGTAAAAGTTATTGGTTATACAGTACTTGTATATAGGTACAGTGTGTTATGACTTTTTTCATAAACTTGACACAGGTCTTTCTCATTATTCAGTGAGTGACAAGCCCAAACCACGTTAAGGTGGTTTGGGCATGTGGAGAGGATGGAGAGTGAAAGATTGACGAGGAGAGTGTATGTGAGTGAGGTGGAGGGGGCGAGAGGGAGGGGGAAGCCGAGGATGAGATGGAGGGATGGAGTGGAGAGGTATATATGAGAGAGGGGGGTGTGAGTTGGGAGCGTGGTAGTGAAATGGCAGGGGACAGAGTGACATGGAGGCGATTGGTTTGTGGCCACCCCGTTCGGGATTGAGGCGTCTGGCAATAGATAGATAGATAGACAAGCCAAATGATTTCCTGTACACCAGGAAACCATTTACTATGCTGGGTGGTAACCATATAACTAAATTATGGTGCCTGGTGCTTTGGTGATTAATTAAGGCGCTTCAGTCAGAGTCAGCCTTTTCAGGTTTATATCCAGGGGATGGTTGGGGTTTATTGCTCATGTAATGCCATTCAAGAATGAGTGAGGCTGGTTGCTTTCATCTTAAATGTCAGGACCAACTTGCTTAGCCTCTGGCTCATACACTCCTTATGGGGCAGCATGGGGGTAGATGATGTTTGTATGATGTACAGTAATCACAAAAATAGGTTTGATATGATCTGTAGGCAAGTTTAAAAAGTACACTTGTTGGACGTGATAATGCAGTACATATTTATGGAGATACAGATTGGATACACAAGCATGGATGGATCCCTAGGGACACCTTGTTGTAACCTGCAGCCTGTAAACATAACAGCTCAGTCAGTGTGTTGTGTAATAAAAGGTCATGTTTTTTGTATAGCTCCTTTCTTCACTTCATCTTTTCAGAATTTAGCTTCATAGTCTCTTTTCACCTACATTTTGTTAAATTGTACTTTATCTACAGCTTCGAAAAACTGAAGAAACAAACAGCTGGCATCTCTATCTCAAGCCCTGAGGCAGAATGTCCGAGTGCGGGTATGTCTCGTTACTCCCAGCTTTCTCCTGACCCTGACTTCATGTACACAGATTTCAGCAAGAGAGGCGAGAAGTCTTCCGTTCCCACTCTTAAGTCACAGGTAAGAATATGGAGATTATATGCAATGGGAAGGAGAACTTTGTATAATCCTTTTGCTACCATGATTATTTATTAATTTCTGCTACCACCAGAGAAAAACAAGTTTGCTTAACTGGACTGTGATATGGCTATCACCCTTCCTTCTTCAATTGCAACACAAAATACAATTCACAAACAATCCACTATGCCCTCATTGTAAGGCAACCCCTCACACCACAACACATTTACCCCTTTTGCCCTGCCCCACAGTATTGAGAGTCCTTCAACAGACCCTCAGCAAAAATCCTCTGAGAATATCTGGCTAAAACTCCCAGTTTTCCGCTGTCCACCAGGTTCAGGTCCATATGAGCATGGGGTCTCAAGAATAGCCAGACATTTATGTTAATTCTAAGAGAGTCTCCTTATATGGAATGGGTTAATGAAGACAGTGTCATAGTTATCCAGTAAGCATAGTAATTTCTAAACTGAATAAAATTGGCTATTGGTCTATCTATCTATCTATTGCCAGACGCCTCAATCCCAAACGGGGTGGCCACAAACAAATCGCCTGCATGTCACTCTGTCCCCTGCCATTTCACTACCACGCTCCCAACTCACACCCTCGTCTCTCATATACCTCTCCACTCCATCCCTCCATCTCATCCTCGGCCTCCCCCTCCCTCTCGCCCCCTCCACCTCACTCACATACACTCTCCTCGTCAATCTTTCACTCTCCATCCTCTCCACATGCTATTGGTAACACAAGTAATATGAGAACTACTTCATTGTGCAGAAGAATGTAAATAGAGTGATTGGAATTTTGTGACTGAAGAGGGAGTGGAATTTTGTGACTGAAGAGTGCGTGGCATTTTGTGACCAAAGAGCAAGTGGAATTTTGTGACTGAAGAGTGAATGGAATTTTGTGACTGAAATTTGAAAACTAAGAACAGTGTGAATAATAGGACATGAAACACTGTCTTTACTACTTTACTATGATATCTGTTTTATTTCCCTGTCTTATTGTCAGGCACTTTTATTCAGCTTAGAAAACACTTTTTAAACTTAGGCAGTTAGATGTAGCCTTCATTTACTTCTTCATGATGATAGGCCTTTCCTATATTTAAAAAAAAACACCTTTGAGTAGGAGAATTAAATCTATAAAAGGCATTGTCTTATTCAAGGAGTTATAAATTGATGAATAGGGATGATGAGAGCAAAGTAGCATTTGACATGATTTAGTTTGATGGTGCATAAAGAGGGAATGTGGTGTCCAAATATGTGTCAATGGTAGAAGTGAAGAGAGCTGTGAAAAGATTGAATAATGGCAAGGCTGCATTATTTCTTCTGATTCTATTAGTGTAGAATACAGGGTCCAGTCATCCACAAAAATTATATAATCGATTAAATGGGTTAATGGCACTATTATATTTCTCCAAGGATTGTTCATGGGAGGAGCATGGATTCTCACTGGTGAGTGAGCTGTACAGTCAGGTGGCAGACCTACTGGATGACAAGTTCAAGACAGCATATAACCTCACCTACTACACCTGTGGCCTCAAAACACAAGTGGACACCTTCCTATTCAGACAGGGTGTATGGAACTACTTGCACTGTCTATTTGGCATCAGGTAAAATTATTACCAAATTTACTACCATACTGATTGATAGCTGTTACATAGTATAAACCATAGATGTATATATGAGTAGTATGTGTGTATCATAGTGGCCATCTTTTAAACATACAACATGAGTAGCATGAGCAGACTGACTAGTTTTACACAATGCAGTAGAACCATTTGGCAGTTGGTCATGCAAAAACCAACCAACCGTCCATCTATATATCATCCAAACCAGTACAGTATTTCCCCATTAGGAGCATAGGGATTCAGGGCTAGGCTATTCATCATGGCACTGAAAGTAAGAATCAGCAGTTGCTCTCCCAGAGGTGACATTGTGAGAGCAGTGAACCCCAACTGCTTCATGGAAGCAGATCCTTATGGATCATACCTGGTTGAAGCACCTTAATTTACTAGACCACCAGGCATTTAGAAAATTATATGAGGGCAGTGGGGCCCATCCACTGTATTAATACAGGGTATGCAGCAGAAAGGGCTGAGTCTGTAAGTAATATACTGATATTAGCATTTGGGTGTAGAACAGATGAATAGGAAACATGAAAAAAAAAAAGTACAGGGAGACCTCATTATAAGTCAGGGATACATAACTTTTTCCATTCAGTTGGCACTGTAATTAGGGGAACTGATTTTGTGGGTGTATAGGTACCGCGGTAATGAAACATTTGTAAATAATTTTTCCATATTGTACTGTGGACTTACCACTCAGGTTTCCATCGCTCACTCTTAGCTGAATTATATGGTCTGGCATTAACTGGAATAGAGTGCTAGAACTGTCCCAACCGTGAGAGGGTTATTGGTACCAGTGTTAACTTTCAGACTCCAATGATTCACTCAGCTGAATAAAGTTGTCTGGTGCACTGAATAATGGAGAATACAGTACCATCAAATATATACTTGGGAAAAGAACACAGTATTTTGAATAGGGTAACTTATAACAGCAGCTTAATATACTGTATAAATAAAATAGTAACATCCACTTTCACGTTACCCCCATTGAAGTGTAGGGGTCTGAGTTTAGGCTACCATAGACCAGTAGGCCACCCATATAAAATAACTAACAATAATTTTCCCTTCCAGACACGATGACTATGATTACAGCCAGATTAACCAACTTCTAGACCGTAATCTAAAGTTGTTCCTCAAGACAGTGGCGTGTTACCCGGAGCGCCTTGTCTTTTCCTCCCCTGGCCCTGCCTCTCCTCCCCTCCCTGTCATGAAGGGCTTCCTACCTAGTGAGAAGGTAAGTGTCTGGAGGTCACATTCTCTTCAGCTGAGGAGGAATTTTGGTACAGTCAGTTTGGGTAATTCGCAGTTATTTTAGTCTTAATAACTATTGTGACTTAGAAATTCTGGGAATTATAAATAACACAACTTATGGGGAAAATTACTTATGAGTCTAACCTCTCAGGAGAGGTGCCCCCTGCCACCATACTTACACCCGACCAGTCACCAGTGAACACTAATTCCCTTTCAAAATAGTATGTCTATCCGTCTATCTATTGCCAGATGCCTCAATCCCGTAGGTGGCCACAAACAAATTGCCTCTCCACTCCGTCGCTCCATCTCAGTATGTATTACGTGTATTTAATGGGAATGAACAATACTGTAAGGTTCTTACATGACTCTGACTGACAACAATGCTTTAGTGGATGGGGGAGGGGGAGGGGTTCCGAGCCCTGAGTCACACTACGGCCTCTTGGCATGAGTCGAGTGTGTTAGCAACAGGGATAACAGGGTGGACTAGTGTGCCCACTTGCTGCTAGGCGTGGGTGGGAAGCATTGTGATTGGCTTGTCATGCTTGAATATGATTGACTTCCAGCGGCAACTAGAGGAAATTACACCTCAACCTGGAAAACTCCTCAGAAATGAGTCACTCGGGACAGCAACCGCGGCTATAAGATTGGTTGAATTGGTTACCGCGATGTACAAAATGGTCATGGTTTGGCTGGAAGAGTACTATGAATTAGAAAGCTGAGACTAACAAACCTGTGATATATGCGAGTTGACTGTACTTTATCCTTAGCAAGATATAGTACACATTGTTTTTCTCTTGTACAGTCAGTCAAACAAGCATCATACAGGATGAGTATGATTAAATTGGAAATGACAGATATAGCCTGGGAAATCCCAAGAACATTAATCTGCTATTAACAGAACACCGTACACATTTAGTAGCAATACTGACATAAAAATGTCACAAGCAAGTGAAATTTGACATCCTTATGATGCGCTTTTACTCACTGGGTATTTTCCAATAACCTTTGTCAATTGTGTCATATTGTTTCAGACCAAGTATGCACAGACACTTTTTTGATCAACTGTACAGACAGTCAAGCAAGTGTTGGTGTACATTTATGTACACTTAGTGAAAAACATTCCGACACCTAAGACAATGGCTTCTAGGAAATGCTTGACTGCTATTCCCCATATTGGTAAACCTACTTACATAAGGTGCCATATATTGCTTGCTTGTGACATCTTAAAGTAATTTTGTTGTTTTTTGCACCTTTTGGGGACTTGTCTC
Organism: Birgus latro; assembly: GCA_018397915.1. NCBI lineage: Eukaryota > Metazoa > Arthropoda > Malacostraca > Decapoda > Coenobitidae > Birgus > Birgus latro. Next base: position 10,073 of record JAGKTI010011039.1, read on the forward strand.
AAGTCGTACTTATCATTTTGGATATCATCATACCTCTCTTGCACGATAATTTTTAAATTAACTCTACATCTTTTATTCTTATATAATGCCAACCTCTTCAAACTAATATTAATGTGCCATGTGCAGAAATAAACTGTTAAGTAAGAGATGCCTTGAAAACTTCCCAAGCTTACGAGAATACAGACCTAGAGGTCTATTGGAATGGGAGAAAGTTGTTTGGGTGATTGAGTATATACAGGGTGGCCTGTAAATAGCTCTCTGCTAGAAACTTGGCTGATGTTACTGTATGTGTTGTGGGGAGGGCTCAGTCTGCTAATGTGGGTGTAGATGTGGCAGTGGGAGTAAGAAATGTGTATCCAGTGTAAATTTGACAATGATACTGTAACTGGTTGTGGAAAGTAAGAAGCGTGATTGTCAAGAGTAGGGTTGTAAGAGGCAAACCAAAAAAGACCTGGGACGAGGTTATAGAATGTGACCTCAGGGATAAGGGATTAAATAGGGAGACTGCCAGAAATCATGCAGTGTGGAGAAATGCCAATGGGTGTCCATGGCTGAAGCATCTGGCAGATTGGAAGAGGAGCCACCCTGTATGTTGAGTTGTGTACAGTAATTGGATATCAGCTTTTAACTGCTCCAGAATCTTAACATCATTTCCACTTTTTTCTTGCTACCTCCAGTTGCTTTTGTTCAGCTTTGGAGAGATTTTCCTAACTAGAGAGGTTGGGTATAGCCTTAGTAAACCCTTTCATTATGAAGAAAGCTTCCTGTATTGTCTAAAACTGTCGATAGCATACAGAAAAAACTAAAAATGATGTACCTGTGAAGTGTGGGTACACCCATGCTTACCCTCTGAGAGATAGTGGAGGTCAGGTGGTCTGAAGTGTGCAGTGTAGGCAAGATTGTTTTGGTGATGACGTGTGTGTGTGTGTGCATATATATATATATATGTATGTATTTATAAATGAATGTATGAGTGTGTGTGTGAGAGAGAGAGAGAGAGAGAGAGAGAGTTTCTGGGTTTTACTGTAGAATTCAAAGCCTTGCATCTACCGTAATTCACATTCAGAACTGGAGTGATAGTGAGGGTGTTCTTTCATGTCTGTGTGTTGTATTGATCAGCAAAGCCATTGTAAGAAAGCTCATATCCTCCAACCATTCTGTGCCTCAGCCAGGATAGATCTCATAATCTTACAGTCAGCAGTCCACTTGTGTACTACATGACAGCCACCTCCTCCATATACAGTTGTGGTATTATTTTATGTAGAATGTTTCATTTATCTACTGTTTTTTGATAGCTGCAGAGCAGTGTCCATCATCCATCCATTATCCAATCCTATGTCGCCCCACAGAGGAGTGTAGGAGCCAGGGGCTAGGCAAGTTGGTCCTGACATTTAGGAATGTCATAAGCATTAAAAGTGTGTGCAGCTCCATTGTCTTCATTATGAACAGATCTTGAAGGAAGACTTGTGATCTTGAGAAATGTTAGATGCTTGAATGACAGTCTTGGTGTGGTAACGCAAAGCATATACAGTATAAATACTGTAAAATGCCTGCTTACAATTTTAGCTTTTAGCAAAGCATTATAGTTCAAATGGGCAGATCAAAGTAAGTTATCCTGACCAGTAGAAAATGTGATCTATAATTCTCACTTTTCAGTCTGAATTAGTATTGGGAGAGAGTTTAACCTTGATCTGTTACTGTTTTAATCCATTTTAACCTAGATTTTCTCCTGATCTTTTGTATGTGACTAATTGTTTTGAAGTGGAGCCAGGAGTCTGAAGGCATCATTGATGTGTGAATGTTTATATGACCAGATCATGTTATTGATAGTTCTTGGAATATTGCAGTTTCTCTTTCCATGTTTTTGGATCCTACTTCACCTCATCTTTTTGGCAGCAACAAGAGTCATGATGATGATGATATGACAGTGATGATGATGATGATGATGATGATGATGATGATGATGATGGTAATAATTTTAGGCTATGTTCATTGAGATGAGATAAATATGCAAAACAAAACAGCAATAGGTTTATTCTGTTCTAGGTTCTAACTTTGCTGAAATGGAACAAGCACATAGATTATAAACAAATTTTGATGATGATGATGATAAAATGTTCTGTTGGTAATTTTAGAGGGGTGTTGAGACAGTAGCAATTGGCTTAATGGTGCAAGGCCAGATTATATTCTTTTGGTGCACGTTATGACTGTGTTAGTACTATACTCATTGTATGATAGCTATATGCATTTCTCATTCTTTGATATAAACAAGTGTTTAGGAAAGTTTGACACTGACCTGTGACCTTCATTTTGCAAACCCTTTTTAGCCCAAATTCTCCAGATTGTTTTCATTTGACTGTACATGCATATGCTCTTATGCACTTAAAAAATCATTTTGTGGGAATTGTATGACCGTGAATGATCCCTTATTGTACGTTTTACTGCAGTTTTTGTCGGTATCATAAATCGTTGACAGAAACATCCATGCATCTGTTGAGAAAACCATAAAATATTGTGTATGAGCGGATGATTAAGTTTGTGAGGTGGGCCCAGGATTCCAAAGGCCTAAATGAAGTATGGATGATTGTGTAGACTGTTTCAATGGTCATGTTGTTGATAGTTCTCCAGTTTTCTTACTTTCTCTCTTCTAGTTTCTAAATTCTTTCTCACCTCTTTTGTAGGTGGTAATAAGTGTTATGCTGTAGTGTTGATGATATATGATGAAGGGATTAGAATTCTAAAGCAGTATAGAAGTAGAGGGAGTATGTAGAAGATATTGTATATTGTGCACACTCATTCACTCATTTACTAGGTGCACAGGTGTAGATTGATAAATATATAAAAAGGAAATAAGACAAGTAAATAGTATATTAAGTAGCTGATCATTACTAATACAAGGTAGTTACAGTATTTCCTTTTTCTTAACATTACATACTTTTCCTGTACAGTAATTCCTCACTTAACTTTGTAGATGTGTTCCTTAAAACTACCATGATAAGTAAATGTTATTGTTGTTGTTGTTTTTGACGTTGTGGCCCTAAACCCATTTGAAACATGATCCTAGTGGACTGCAGCTGAAGTTGCCCCACTGCAGTCTTCTCTAAGGTTATGCTTTGGCAAGAAAGATTACCATCAGATTTAGAAAAGTCATATCCAAATTGTATGTGATGTTGTGGTTAGAACTGTATGTACGGTATATAAAATGTTGAAACCTGTAAACGGTTCAGAGAAATAAGTGAAAAATTCTGACTCTTCACTATACATTTCAAATGCTTAGTAATGAACTGTAGCACGTTAAGTGAAAGGTATTCTTATTAACCCCTAAACCGTGGGGTTGTGGGTGGCGGTCCTGGCACTTCCGCTGGTGGTAATTCCCGCTCTGACTTACTTTTTTAAAATATTGGCCAAAACTAGCCTGAGCGATAAAAATATAACTCAGGCTCCTCCTAAAATTTTTCACATATATTTATACCTTCACAGCCCCGGCTACTTATAAAGAAAACAGAGGCAGCCAACTGACTGCCCCGGCTACTTATAAGGAAAACAGAGACACCCAACTGACAGCCCACGGCTCGAGCCATCGCCACTGAGCGTCACGAAAGTGACGGCCCGCGGTTTAATGGTTAACGGCATTTTAGCAAAATGCAGATGCTGAATATGGACACCTTCCCCTCTAGGCATTGACATAACCCTGTGGTTTTGTTGTCTATACAAAAGTCCCTGAATGCCCTTGCTATCCCTTGTAAAGAGGATGGTGGACTGCAGGAGGACAACTTCAGCCCACAGTCTGCCAGGTTCATTTGTATTCAGTTGAGCCTGGGGCCTCAAACAACAACAACAGCAACAGCAACAATAGTAGTGAAGTACATGTTAAGCTAAAGTAATTTAACTAAGGAAATACTGTACATATGATTAACAAAAGTAGTGATAGTCTTCTTCTAGTAGGAGTAGAGTCTAATTTTGTTGCACTTTCAGATCCATGTAATGGTGCTGGTGCTGGAGGCTAGATTACAGGCAGAACTTCTCCATGGAATGCGAGCCATCGGCCATTGTCTCATGTAGTCTTCAGTCTCACTTTATCAACTTTCACCACGAACCAGCCCTCCTCTTCTCCATTCATTGCAGTTTAATCAAGAATCATCACATTCCTCCTTCTTCACTTTACCATGGTCATTCCTTTCATACTTCCACTTCTTACACTTTCATACTGCAGATGGTTTTCATAAAAGTTATTTCATTGTTAACTTGCCGATGAAATAACTGCTATTATTCACTAAGTTGCTTTGGGTTCATCATATAGTTATTTGAAGTCAGATGTGAGTGTTTTTGTACTTTTATCCCTTCATTTATGAGCCAGAAGCATGTCTCACATAAAGTTGTTTCACAGTATCATTTTGTCTGCACAGATCATCAGCCACATTCACACCAAGTGTTTGCTGGCACAGGCATTTATGGGCAAAAGTTCTGCTTTTCAATAAGCCATGGAAGTTCTTCCTCACACTGCTCACATCCAGTGGGGCTAGTTGTTGGGGTTACAGTGATGCTAACCTCACATCCGCATCTGCACACACCAGCAGGCATTTGGTGTGGACACGGCCCTAGGCTTTTAGTGTGGAGTGACTTTACTGCCTTCTCCCTGCCTCTTCCAAGTCACCACATACTTTCCTGCTCTGCCTGTCCCTCCCCCTGCATCACTAATGGCATCCTCTGATCGCGTGGGTCAGGGAGCTTCCACTAAGAACTCACAAAGTACCAAAGTAAACCTGAGAATACCCAGTAGATTTAAGAACATTTATTAGCATGGTTTCACATGCATTCAAACCATAAACTCTAATGCAAGTAATGAGACAACCCCACCATTTCGGATCCAAAATTCTTTTAAGTTTGCCAGAGGTTGTGGTATATGATTGAATGTTTGCAACCTGGATAAGGCTGCTAAAGCAGTTAAACATTTAAATGAAATGCAGCCACTTAATTAACTTCAAATAATGTGTTTGTTGCAGTCAGTGTAATGGATATGAGGATGGTTATCAGATGTTGTTTTTCACATGTCAGTCTCAAGCATTTGCAGAGAAACTGCTGTACTCAGCTCCTTTCCCATGAACTGTGTCATGGTTGTTTTTCTCTTTTCTTGGTATAGACAGGACGTTCAGTTCCCTGAGGCTTAGCAGTCCTTTTGTGTGCTGTAGTTCTTCATACTTCACCACTTCAGCGCTAATACCCTGCCTCTGTATTGAATACAGATTAGAGTTGTCTCATTCAGGACTGGTGCGATGGTATTAGTGGGTGTTCCTATGATATGTTTTTCTTTTTGAGTTGAAACACAAGATCAGCTTGTGATAAGTGACAAAACACACTTTTCATATGGAGTCTGCAAAATTTTCTTGGCTGTGAGTTTTTATGTAAGATCAACATTGAGTGATGTAGGATGCAAGAGGAAATCTGTGTCCATGTTTCTAAAGGAAGAATTATACCCATGTTTGGATAAGCCATTTATTGGGGAAATTCAGCAGTTTTTGCCCAACTTGGCGGTTCTTCACATCTCTGATATTGTCTGCTGGATTGTGGCGTTGTATATACTGTACAGGAAACACATGCATTTCCCTTCATCTTGCTGTCTATTCAGTTTAAAGATCTTACCCATAGCAGAAATTTTGAGTTTCTGTATTTATGGAGGTTATTATAATGTAACCTTTTTATAGCTCATCCTAAAGATGGATTTAATATAGATGAATCCCTATATTTTTTGTATTGTGATTGCTTGTTATTTAGTGGCCCTGTCTTTAAGGTTGTTGCAGTTGACGATGCTAGTTCAGAGTCAAATCAAATTTTAATCCCTTCACTATGATGAAATAGAAATCTAGTTTATTCTTCCAACCTTCAGGCAATTTTATTCAGCTCAGGGAGACTTCCGGAACTGGAGGCATTAGGTATGTCAGTCATTAACAACCTGAATGTGGAAAGTTTTGAAAGATTTGTTCTTGCTGTTATCAGGAAGTTTGATTCAGGTCAGGAAAGGCATCTCATATTGTAGGGGTTTATCCAACCCCTCTAGTTCGAAGAGTTTGTCCTGAGTTGAATATAATCATCAGGAGATGAAGAGAATTAAAATGAAAAAGATATTCCTGGGCTCATTAAGTTGGCCCCTTCACTGCTACGTGTCTCCTCGTAAGCTAAATAAAGTTGTCTGGAGACAGCATGACGTTAATAGTACTGTATGTTATTTGACTGGAGGGGTTTAGTTGTATTGTCTGAGCCATTTTTAAGATATGATTGGCTCCTCAAATAGAAACTGAACTGCTTTGTCTCAGGTTATGTTACATTTTGTTGAAGAGAAACTTTTTTTTTGTAACATGTTTAAGCTAATTATAAGGAATTATTAACAGTGGTACAGATTGAGTCTAGTGATCAAAGATATGGTAAGATATGTAACTCTGTATATAGTTTGTATTGTAAGATCTGACATTATTAGTTAGATGTACAGTTAGAGACAAAAGTTTATCTCTTATTCCACAGCATCTTCTTAAGTACTTTGCTTGTAGGGCATGTCCAATGCTTTCCTCTTTGATGCATCATTTAAAAAAGAATCCTTTGTAGGTAGAGACAGGTACAGTAGGAAGCGTGTCTCACCTTAGGACTGTTAGCCAGCAGAGGAAAGTGAGAAGTAGAGGTGGCGAAATAGTAGGTGAACTTTTGTCACCAGCAGTACTCCTGGACTGGGAGAATTTTGTATGAGAGAACAACTGCAGTGTTGACTTTATATTTGTCTCCCTGTGTTGCCTCACTGCCAAGCTCACAAAGCCTCTCAGGGCTGTAACATAAAACTGAGTGCACAAAAGTGTGGATGACCTGTTACTTATTTCTCATAATTTGTATAGCATTTAATGATGATAAAACATGTCTGATCATTGTGTATCGTTGCTAAGTACACTTTGGAATGTGGAATGCAGGCTGATCTGTCCAACCATCATTCAGTCTGATGATGATGGGTGGATGAAGCAGCCTGCTTTGCACGTTGCAAACTGTTGTCAGCAACAGCACAGTAAGGTCAGACATGTTCTGACTTCATTACATGCTTCAGAAATTGTTGCCATATTAAAATTATGCAAGGTGTTAAAGGTACAGCTGGTTGAGTACAAGTACTATACATAACTTTGACACACCTATGAAATCTAATAAGTACAGTTGTTCCTAAAATAATTGGCAAAAATCCAGGGCTGATTGAACATTCATGCTCTCAGTTTTACAGCTATGGCCAACAGTTCCTCCAGTTTATATAAGTCCGCTCCTCCTGCCAATGCAGTACGAAGTTGTTTTTTGTTGTCGTTTTATAAATGAACGATTTGCCTGTTAATTTGCTCAGATATTGTGAAATTTAGTGTTGTGTTTTTGTCAGTTAAGGTGGCTCCATGGCACTGCTTCCTTACAAATTTGTTTTTGCATGTTATGCATAAATATTCAATTGTATGTTGTTTGTGTAGTTTGCGTCAGTAATGCAAAGACAGGAGGTACATGCAGGAGAACAGTAGGGCATAATGTGTAAAATGAATAGCTAAGGAAGAGGTGCTAGGGAACACTCTTAGCCATTGAGAATATTGCCCAAGTTACTGGTGTTCACAATAGCAGTAGTAATTTCGATGAGGCTTAAATAACTCTTAATCCCTTCACTCTAATGATTTGTCATTTTATGTGGCTAACCACAAGGCAGTTTTATTCAGTCTCAGAGATGTATTGTGGATGCTGTATTTAACCTGTCCTAATGAAAATGCCTCATCGGCTAAATGAAACCACCAAATGATTTTATTTTGCTTGAGGGATATTTCTTACAGTGAAGAAGTTATTACATGCTTTATCTAGCCCTTCTAAATCAAAATGTTTCCCTTAGCAGAATAAAATTGCTTGTAGATTGCAAGAATAAAATACAAAAGAGGTCTTTGGGATGAAGGAGTTGAGCACACATTGATCCCTTTGTTGCTGTGTGTTTAGAAATGAACACTGAATTTCCCAAAGATCTATGAAGTGACAGCATCATTTACACCTTTGTTTTTCACTAGGAGATCAGGGTATATGAAGGTACTTTCACCATCAAAAGTTTGCTGACACTTCTGTGCCGGGGGAGGTGGTGGAAAGTGCTGCATATATATATACAGTATATATTTTTTAATGTGATTGCAATATCGCAATATAAGCAACACAGCAAAAGAAAATGAGAGGGAAGGATACTCTCTGATGTTAAGGAAAGAATGAGAAGTATGGTAGACAGGGCAGAATGCTGGCAGGGGAATGTTGGAACTTTTGCTTGTGATAGGACAGTCCAGTATTTCCTTACTTCAAAGCATCATTGAAGTTGACTGATACCTTTCCTTTGTACTAGAAATCAGAGGTTAAACTGCACCATTTTATAGTAGAATTTAGCATCATCACATCATCTGACCCAAAATTTTACAGAAATTTACAGGAATTTTATAGAAAGTCTTACACATTTACATTAACCCTCTCAGTACAATAATGCCACTTTGTTGGCCTTACTATCTCCAGATGATTTTTTTTTTTCAGATTAAGAGAGACTTAATAAAATGGAGGGGTTATATGTAGTCTTCCATAAACCCCTTCACCACAGTAGATTGACTAAATTATCAGGAGATCATAAAAATAGACAGAAATAGGACATAATCAATGTGAAGGAGTTAATATAGTAGTAAAAAAAGTACAATGTTTCCCTCATTGTAGTCTTTTGCACCTTATGGTAGCCATAGCTAATACTGCATTCAACACTAGTGCACTTTGTAGCATTTTTGAGTACAGTGGCTGCAGTTTTTATGTATATTTGCCCATTCTGCACTATCAGAGTAGCCCGTAGCATGGCAGATCCTAGTTATTTATTGTTATTATTATTATTTGTTCTGGTACCCTCTGGATATACACTAACTGCAGCTACCGTCCACGCTTAACAAATTTTAAATAAGTGCCATTATTACAGAATTACAAAAACCCCTAAACCCGTATTCCATGGGCACAAAGCTCACTTCTCCATAATCTGGCCTTTCATATGTGAACTTTTTACATGAGAGTACAGTTACTGTCATGTGTAGTTTTATTGTTATATCTTTATTGAATGGACTTCATTTGTTTACTGATTGGTACATGCTGATTATATTGTTTCTTTGCTCTCTGGATCAGTGTGAAACATGGGGAAAAATAGATTAGAGCATTTGAACCTATTGTAAGCCTGTTTTAAAATATGTTGCAGTTGTTGCCAATTTAAGAAGTAGAAATGGTTAGCAGATATATTTGCTATGGACTGAATTGTACAATATGCCATCAGATAATTGGTCTGATGATGTTGAAGTCACAAGTTTTGTTCATACTAACTAGAGGTATTAATGAATGCAAAAATAATATAATATTTTGCTGCTATTATTATTTTTTTAGTTAATGTTATTGTAAGTTATCATATGGCTGTGTCCTTTCAGAAGCACCATATTTATTACCAAGGATGTTTTTTCATTCTGCCTTCCCTACTTCAGCTGTCAGTCCAATTTTGGGTCCAGAAAATTTTTCATGTGATGGCCCAGATAAAGTTTTTTTGACTGAAATTTGTGTATAATGTGTGAACACGGCTGGAGGTATGGTTGCTGAATGAAATGAAATCTGACTTTTATAGGGAGAAGTGATACCCAGAGATTTGTCTGAGCATTTGCATGCAGAAGGTTAGTCAGACACTTATGGATATATAGTGCCAAGATGGTGGCTGATTCTGCATCACCTTCCATCAAAGGGCATGTGAAGTACTGTTGTAACTCATAAACTGTGACCTGCAAGTAGTAGACTGCGACCCTTGGCATTAATGAAGAATTTCAACTTGCATGACCAGATTCTGAAATTTAATTTATATGATTTTTTGGTGGTACAATAAATGAGCTGAAATTTTGAACAAATACTGAACAGTACTGTTCTTATAATGCCTCATTTAATCTCATAACACTAACCATGATCTGGTCCATGATGAAAATACATCTGTATTACAATATTTTTTTGAAACATGTTAAAATGACCATTAATAAAACTGTCATTAAGAAAATCCCCAGGATGTTGTCATACACTGGCATCAGCATGACATATTTTACTTCATGAATATAAATATTGATTTCTGATGATCATTTTTTTTTTTTTTTCCCCAGTGTGTGTTAGTCCAAAAGTACCAATGCCACGGTTTACGGGTTAATTTCAACAGTACTACAGCATCTTTTTATGGTTTAATCTTGCTGCATCTAGACTTTTTTTATTCAACTTAGGAAAGATCTCTCACACTGAATGGGTTAATGATGGTTTTATCTGGCTCCAGTTCAAAAAGAGTCCCCTAAGCTGAATAAAATAATCATTAAACAGCAAGAATGCAGAAAATAAAATGGGGGGTTAAAAGAGGAGGAATTGCAAGGGTGACTCAACAGCTGTGAATATTCATAGGGCTTTCACAATCTACCTGTTATTTCTACCCACCTGTTTTCATGTTTATATTTGTTCATCAGTGAGCATGAATGTGAATGTAGTGAAACAATAAATATGTGACTTATATTCTTGTATAGTGACAAAGTACAGGTTTTGTTATTTCCCTTCTAATACATATGAAACTGGGAATCATCATCATCCTTCTAATATTGTTTCTCATCCAAATATAGTATGAGGTAGGGTCCAGAAAATAAGGAAAGAGAAACCACAAAAGAGGGGTAACTCTCAGTAGCCTGCCTAATGAAATGGATGAAACACTTATTCACACACCAATCAAGCTCCTAGAATCCTGGCTTCACTTCACTGACCTATCTAGTTACTTGTAGGTATTTATTAAGAATTAATGTTTATTTTACAGGCACAGATACACCCACAGCTACAGCTTTCATCAGGTGCATCTCTGTACATTCTTCAACCATCTGTTTCAGTCTTCAGTTCTTGTGCTTTTCGGTTTTTTACTTCACCTCACAGTCATCATCATCATCATCTAATCCTGTGTTGCCCAATGAGGAGCATAGGAGCACGGGGCTAGGCAAGTTGGTCCTGACATTTAAGATGAGTCACAAGCCTCACTCATCCCTGAGTGGCAATATGTGAGCAATAAACCCCAACCACCCCTTGGATATAGAAACCTGCACAGGCTCAATCTGATTTGAGTGCCTTAATTACCCACTAAACCACCAGACACCATAATTTGGTTATATGGTTACCACCCAGCATAGTAAATGGTTTTCTGGTGTACAGGAAACCATTTGGCATGTCACTCAGTGTAGTCACCCATAGGCATAAGGAAGAGGAAAGAATGAAGGAAGGAAAGAAGGAAAAGAGGAAAGGGCAGTCATCCGAGAGCTGCACTATATTGAGTGAGTGCCTTTGAGTGCTCCCACCTGCCACTTAGAGATTCACCTCTCAAACATTCAGCAAATGTATGTGAACACAATAGGATCCAATGACCAAATGAGTTACCAACAGATGTGATTCATGAAGAATGAATGCATTAATATACAGTCATGCCTTTGTATGTGATGGGATTATATCAAGTGAAAACTCATCACATAACGATTAATCATATACTGAGGTTGATTGACATGGATTCAATGGGGATAGGGAGGGGGGCCAGGGGGCCAAGGACCACACAACCTAAAAACACCTCTGCCATCCACCTGAAGTAAGTCCCAGCCCAGTTTGAGTTATCACCAAAGATTCCCTCCTTGGCTGGGGGACAATTGGAGCACCTGGATGATCACTCTAGGTCCTCATGAGGAGGTGAGGAGAGATGGGGAATGTGAAGTGGTGAGGGCAAGGGAGAGCGAAGTGGTGAGGGCGAGGGAGAACGAAGTGGTGAGGGCAAGAGAGAGTGAAGCGGTGAGGGCGAGGGAGAATGAAGTGGTAAGGTGGAGGGAGAGCAAAGTGGTGAGGGCGAGGGAGAGTGTAGCAATGAAGCTGGGAGAGTGTGTGGCTGTGGAGAAGCATAGGTGTGAGCCCGGCAGTGATGAAGACAAGATGGAGGCACGTGAAGCAGGAGGTAGTGTTTGCATCTCGCTTGTTGATGGCCTTGGCTCTTCCTTGGTCTTGGTGGTTGTCACAAGGGGGAGGAAATAGGTGTTGGTGGTCTGCCATGCTGCCTTTTTCTTAGTCACCAGTAGCTCCCTGTAGGCCTCAAATGTTGCTCTATGACATAGTGTCATTCCTTGCCAGGTTTGGGTCTTTGTCTTCCAAGGGGTGGCGTGAAGGAAGTCACATGGGCAGAGGCCTCAGGTGGGGGTTCTACACATGTAAATGCTGAGCAGTTATTTTGGGTGAAATGTCAGACTGTTGGCTTGCGTGCATCACTGCATCTGCAAGGGATTTTTGTATGCGGCCATTACAATTACCAAATAAACGAATTTTGTCATCGTTGTTGTGAAACTGGTAAAACTTTTAGTTCACTGTCCTGTCAATTTATCACATACAGTACCAAACTGACGTATGCTGAGACCTGACTGTATTTTGGAGGATGGTTGTTCTCTTCAAATCTTTATTTCATTTATTTTTTTCTTCCACATCAAGGCTTTGTTTCAAGATAAGTAAAAGTTAATGCAAGGGAATTATTGTGAGATGTGACTATGTAGAGCAGAACACTTTCATGGTTAGTGCATGACAAAAGTTAACTCATTTGTTGATGTTATCAACCTGAAATAAGTGCATTAACCCCTTCAGCCAGAGACCACCGTCTTTATTCTTGTTGCTTTCAGATAATTTTATTCAGATTAAGAGAGCACAGTATTAGTGGAGGGATTCATAAAGGCTATAGCTAACCCCTCGGGAGTTTAACTTGATCCTGTAGTGAATAATAGGTGAAGCCAGCAGGATTAAAATCTAATTTACGTCACTGGATAATAAGGGGTGGATAGACTTCCGACCTTCAGACCAGCTCAGGTGTATGGAGAAGGCTGTTGTTGATTGCTTATTGCTGAATTACTGTAGAATGTAATTTTTGATTTTGGCATTCCAACAGGCCTGTGTCTTGGTATGGGTGCAGTACTTACAATCAAAACATGGTGAAATTAATGTGAAACCTCCTATCGTTTCACCAGGCTGATGGCAAGTTTTGGGAATGAAAATAGCAGCTGGTCATGTGTACAAGTAAAGCTCAGTCATCGCAGACGGCAAGGTAGCAGGACAGGTCAAGACAGATCCAGAGGTAATATTTTCCTTACAGTTAGTAGTCATCATCCACTGGCTGATTCACTCATTGTCATGTACACTCTGTCACTTACTCACTCACCCACTCATTCATTGTCATTCACTGTCACTCATTCACTCACTGTCACACACTGACTCATTGTCATTCATTCACTCACTCACTCTCACTCATTCACTCATTGTCACTTACTGTCATTCGCCCACCCATTGTTGCTCACTCACTGTCAGTCACGCGCTGTCATTCATTCACACACACTCACTCACTTACTCATTGTACTCATTGTCACCCATTCAAAGTCACTCACTCATTTTCACTCATTCACTGAGTGTCACTCACTCATTATCACTCACTGTCATTCACTCACTCACTCAGTCATTGTCACTCACTGTCACTCATTTGCTCACTGTCACTCACTCACTCATTCACTCACTCACTCACTGACTGTCACTCAGTCACTCATTATCAGTCACCCACTGTCACTATCTCACTGTCACTCACTGTCATTCGCTCACTGCCACTCACTCATTGTCACTCACTGTCACTTATTCATTCACTGTCACTCACTGTCACTCATTATCACTCACTCGCTTTCACTTACTCATTGTTACTCACTGTCACCCACTCACTGTCACTCATTCATTCATTGTCACTCACTCACTTACTCACTCATTGTCACTCACTCTATCACACACTTCTGTCACTCACTGTCACTCGCTCGCTCAGTGATACTCAGTCACAGTCACTTGCTCACTCTCTGTCTCTCATTCCCTCACTAACACTCTCTCACTGTCACTCGCTCACTCACTCACTCACACACTACCACTCAGTCACTAATTCACTCATTCATTCACTTATTCATTCACCCATTCACTCACCCACATCATTTGCATTCATTCCACATTTTAATTACCCTAATGTTGTCGCTTTATTTTCTCAGACCCTAATGGTACTCTCTCTCTCTCTCTCTCTCTCTCTCTCTCTCTCTCTCTCTCTCTCTCTCATATAATATAAGAAAAAGATTATGGATCCCTATTACCTTTGATCTTAACCAGGCTATTGGAAGAAGGGCAGGATAGGGAAGAGAGGGGAGCGGAGGGGGGAGAGAGAGAGAGAGTAGGGGAGGGAGAAGGAAAGGGGAGGAAAGAGATGGAGAAGAGGGTGAGGAGTGAGGGAGAGAGAAGGGAGAAAGGACAGAGAGCATGGAAAATAGGAGGGGGAGAAGAGAGGGAATGAAAGATGAAGGACAGGGAAGGGGAGGTAGGAGAGAGGGTAAGGTTGTGTGAGGGAGGGGAAAGAACAAGAGAACTGGGGTAGGGAAGGGGGAGAAAAAGGAGAGGGCGAGAAGGAAGGGAGATGAAGAAGGGGGTGGAAGTAAAATAAATCAGAGGGAGAGGGAGGGAATGGGAGAAGAGAAGATAGGAATGGGATGGGAATGGAATATAGAAGAGGGAGAGGAGGGAGGGAAGGAGAGGAGAAGAAATAGGGAAGGAGAGAGAGACGGAAGCCAAGGGAGGGAATGCGGGAGAAACAGTATGATAGAGGATAAGTAGAAAAAGAGGTGAAATAAAAAGTGCGAATAAGAAGGAAAGAACAGAAGAGGAAGAAAAGGAGGAGAGGAGAAGGAAGAAAGGAAAGGAAAGGAGAGAAAGGGAGATAAAAGAGTAAAGAAAGAAGGAGACAGAGTAAAAGAGTTGGGGAAAGTAGGAGCGAAGGAATAAGACGGAATCATAAAAAAGTGAAACAGGGGAAGAAGATGAAAGGAGATAATAAATAAAGAATAAATAAGAATGAAATAGAAGGAGAAAGTATGAACAGAATTTGAGGTGAAAAAATGGAAGGAAGGGAGAAAAGGAAATGTAGAGGGGGGATGGGAATGAAGAGAATGGAAGACGATAGAAAGGAGAGAAAGAGGAGAGTGGAATGATAAAGAAGAGAGAGGGGGACGAGGAAGGGGAAAGGGCAGGTTAA
>JAGKTI010011040.1:0-14915 GCA_018397915.1 Birgus latro
GTAGCCGTGGCTCAGTGGGTTAGAGCGCTCCGCTCTGGCCGTAGGGTCGGAGGATCGAATCCACCCAAGGGTCATTGGTAGACATCAGGAAGGGCATCCGGTCATAAAATGCTACACGCTCCAATCCAAAAAGGCCGACGCATGCAAGCATGTTGCAGCCTTCAAAAACGAAACGACGATGAATTTATCTAAAACATGTGGACTTCTGTGCAGAGTTAGAAATTTAATGACAAAGGAAGCATTGATATCTGTATACTACACCCTGTGTTACTCACATTTCATATATTGTGTGTCTATATGGGGCTGCACTTGGCCCACACTTTTAAATGATGTATTTCTTATACAAAAAAGAATTATCAGAACAATATGCTTTGCAGGAAAATTTGACCACACAGATAATTACTTTCATGATATGCATTTATTGAAATTTAACTCTATTCATAAATATTTCTTACTCTTAACTATGTTTAAATATCTTAACATTCAACAACAGTACGACAATATTTTCATGTACATGGACTATGCTTACAACACACGGGGACTCTCAGCTAATTTGTTATGTCCTCTAGCCCGGACTACTTTGTTCCAAAATAGTATACTATGTGCCGGGCCCAGCCTGTGGAACTCACTGCCAGATCATATCAAGACAATAGCTCAGTTAAGTACTTTCAAGAAACAAGTTAAATCCTTTTTGTTTTCATTCCAATAACACAGTTCTCAATTTACTTGTCAGGAGCATAAATAAATGTACAAAATATAGAAAAATTATGTGTGGATATGGGGAGATACATAATCATGCATATATGTTTGTATATGTGAATTGCTAATATTGATATGTAAAATATATGCTTGTATGTGGGTGTATGTGTGCATATGTATATGGAAGTGTATGTTTTGTATATGTGCTCGTACGCATGTGTGTTGTGTGTGTGTGTGTGTATTGCTACATGTAAATATGAACGTATATGGGCGTATGCCATGCTGTTGTATGTATGTAGGTGGGCATATATATGCTCATATGATGTATGTATGATTTTGCTTATATTGAAATGTATATGTACTTTTATTATGTATGTGTGTATGTATCTGTGCATGCTTGCTTAAGTAAGTGTGTGTGTATGTGTGTGTGTGACACTGTGTGTGTTTCTATGTGTAGAAACTTATCTTCTTTTTTGTGAATTTGTATTTGCCATACTGTACCGTTAGGCTGGATATGTTATAAATTTTCATATGTCTGCTAGGGAGTCATCTATGACTCGGCAGACTAAGCCATTATCTTTATATGTGTATGTATGTGCTTTATGTAAGATATGTAAATGGCAATAAAATCAATCAATCTCTCTCTCTCTCTCTCTCTCTCTCTCTCTCTGTGTGTGTGTGTGTGTGTGTACCATATAGCCAATGGTTTAGTGGGTTAGGGGTGCTCCAGCCGGGTGGAGTCTGTACGAACTGAGCTCCCCCTTAGGAGTGGTTGGGGTTTATTGCTCATGTATTGACACCGAGGAGCAGATGAGGCTGGGCACTCTTGCCTTAAATTTTGAAACTGAGTATTTATGCCCTAGACTGCTACGCTTCTTTGTATAGATGGAAGAATATGGGAGGGGATGATGTTTGTTGTTGAAAGGGATAAAAGTAGAAAAATACTAACATTCATTTTTTTCATTCATCATTCAATCCTACATTGCCCCTTGATGAGCTAGGAGCCCAGGGCTAGGCAAGTTGGTCCTGACATTTAAGATGAGAGTGACCAGCCTCACTCATCCCTGAGTTCGTTTTGTTTCATTTCATTTTTGAAGGTTCCAACATGCTTGCATGCATCAGCCTTGGTCACCTAATGGCGGCTCTCCATGCTGCCCGATCTTTGGCATCCTCTCTGTTCAGTCCTTTAACCATGAGGTCACACTTAATGACCTCATCCCATGTCTTTCTTGGTCTACCCCTCCCATCCCCTCCCCCAATATTAACACTTCTCACCTTCTGAACCCAATTATCATCCCCCGTCCTCTCCCTATGTCCAAACCACGCCAACCTACCTCTCCTCATCACAACACCAATACACTCCAGTCCCATCCTACCTCTCAACTCTTCCATCGTAAAGCCAGCCCCCCCAGGCCTTGCATGCAGGGATACACTGCACATCCACCTAATCATTGTCATTTCTGTACGTTTAAGCCTGTGAATATCCTCTTCCTTTACTGGCCAGGTCTCACTACCATATAGCATCACACTTCTAACACATGCTGCATATAAAGACCCCTTAGCACGTAAGGAGAGTCCTATCAATATCGGGAGAGGCAACAGCTCCCTGAACTTCTTCCAACCACTTCTCACTCTAGCAACCGAGCTAACTCCAGCCCCACCTCCGGCACATAACATGTCTCCCAAATAATAAAACTCCTCCACACACTCAAGAGACTCACCAGCAAGTTCAGTCCTTTCCCGCCTAATCTCCACCTGCTCTCCCCGACATGCCGCACACATAAAATCAGCATTATCTTGCAGTCTACCTCTAATACCACTACATCTCTTGTGCACCCATTTATCACAAACACTGCACAAGATTGAATTACTTCCCACACCTTTGTGGCAAACTGCACATGGCCACTCTCCCTCTCCTCTGATTATACTGCCACCAACCCTAGATATCATCACTTTTGTTTTATCTGCATTTACCCTTAAGCCCTTGTGCCCCATACCATCTCTCCACTTCTTAAATCTTTCCTCTGCTTCCTTTTCATTCTCTGCAATCAACACCAAATCATCAGCATACAACATCTCCCACGGGAGTCCATCTCTGAAGTCACGTGAGAGGGCTTCAAGTACCATGATAAACAAGGGACTCAAAACTGACCCCTGATGCACACCAACATCCACGGAAAACTCATCACTCAAAACTCCATTCACTCTTACGTGGGTGCAAGCACCCACGTACATGGCCATAACCACCCTAACCAGCCACTCTTCCAACTCAAGCTTTCTCATTGCCCACTTCACCACCTCTCTAGGGACTCTGTCAAAGGCCTTTTCCAAATCAACAAAAACAAAATACAATTCCCTTTTCTTTCCAATATTTTTTTCCTGAAGCTGTTGAACAATGAATATGGCATCAGTGGTCCCCCTGCCTGGCATAAACCCAAACTGCATTTCATCAATATTCACTCTTTCTTTAATCATACCTTCTAGAACTGTCTCCATTACTTTCATTATCTGATCTAAGAGCTTTATACCTCTATAATTTCCCCTTTCCCAGGCATCACCCTTCCCTTTGTACACATTTACAGTTACACTCTTCAGCCAATCATCTGGGACAACACACTCATATATAATCATATTTATCAGGTCAGTGACTAACCTCACCCCAGTATCTCCTGAGGCCTTCAACATTTCGGCAGTCAACCCAGACATACCTGCTGCCTTCCCCACCCGCATCCTGCCTATTGCCTCACTCACAGTATTAGCATCAATTAAAGGCCAAGGGCCAAACACTGGATCTGCTGGCTCCAAACCTTCCCTATCCCAGTCAAACTCCTCATTCAACAGCTGGCTATAATGCTCTCTCCCTGCATCTTTAATATCCTCACTGTTCACCACTACCCTTCCCTCATCATTCTTCACACATTGCTCACCTACAATGTCCTGATTATCCCTCTTCACCTGATTTGCCACCCTAAATATCATATTTTTCCTTTCCCCATGATTTAGATTATCAAGTTCAAGTCTCTGTGACTCAGACTTCGCCCTGTATACCTCTCTTCTAGCCCTACGCTTGGCATCCAAGTACTCCTTCTTGTTACCACCCTTCTTCCATTCCTGGAAAAGCTTTCTTTTCTCCTTAACTGCAGCTTCCTCACCCTTATCCCACCACCAAGTTACTTTATGTCTTGGTGGGCCTCTTGTCCAACCACATATTGCATTACATAAGCAACAAACCCCAACCACCACTTGGATATAAACCTTCACCGGATCAATCCGACTGGACCACCGTAATTACCCACTAAACCACCAGGCACCAAAATTGGGTTAAATGGTTACCACTCAGCATAGCAAATGGTTTCCTGGTGTACGGGAAACCATTTGGCCTGTCACTCAGTGTAAGGACACCCACAGGCAGAAGGAAGAGGAAAGAATGAAGGAAAGAAAGACAGAAGAGGGAGTGTAAAGTCACCTGTAGGCAGAAGGACGAGGAGAGAATGAAGGAAAGAAAGACAGAAGAGGATGGAAGGAAAGAAGGTTGGAGGAGAGGAAAAGGCAGACACCTGAGAGCAGCACTACATCGAGTGGATGGATGGTGAGCGCCCCCACCTAGCACAATTTATCCCTTTCATCATCTAACAAATGGATGAAAAAAGGGTCACATAGAAGATATGTTTTGAAAAACTGATGAATGAGAATGATGAGAGCACAGTGGTGGTTAACTTGATTTGATTTCGTGGTGCACAGAGATGGGAATATGGTACCTCAAATGTATCAATGACCCAGGTGAACAGATCTGTATAAAAACTGCTTGCTGGAAAGGCATTAGTTGTTGAAGAGACATACAGTATGATGAAAATAATTAAGTGAAATGGACAGAATGCAGTGATCTCTTAATCATAAATACACCAGGAAGCAATGATGAACAGTATTGTACTGGTGGAACTGAAAAAGATTGATTGTAACCTTATACAGTAATCATGATTGAAAATACAGATATCATTATGAAATAAGATTATGCTAGTCTTTGGTCGGTGGTGTCCATGTACAGTATTGGATATTTCAGATATGTAGGCCAGCAACATGTCTAGAGATTTGTTTACCTTGATGTAGGGGAGATGGCCAGGTCATCATGTCCACCCTACCCAGTGTTATGATCATGGTGGCCAGCCAGCCCTTCATAGAACACAAGAAGTAAGACAAGAAAAAGTTATTTGGACTAGGTTTTCTTGTTTCACTCGAACTTAGCCCAGATTTTTGTTCTTTTGCAGCTTACCGGTATATTGCATAGCTCAGTGGTGGAAAAAGATAGTGCTGTGGCTCTGCTTCCTTTCCACAGCACTTCTTTGTGACAAGCATCACATTCGAGTGTTATCCTATTGTTAAAACACAGCATTCAAGATGGAGAGATGGAAATTTTAGGCCAAGTTAGAGTAAAACTGGTATAAGTACTGTATAGTACTGTATTTGGAATTTATCATCTGTCTGCTATTACCCCATTCATATAATAGAATGTTGCATATATCAGTACTGTAGATGTTTGTAGGCACACACAATGAAGGAGGTGGTAGGTAAGTTGTAGAAAAGTGAGCTGCTGACCAGAAGTACACGTGATTGATCCCAGTGTGGGGTAGGGAACAGTTTGAGGGTTTGGATTTGTTAGAACAGTCTTAACAGGTTTGAGGTAGTAGATGGATGGCTGTCATTGACCCTGAGAGGTATTACCATGAGAGTGAAATGTGGCTACAAGCCTTGTAACTAGCCATAAAATCATCGCTCTGTGGCAGGGAATTTTTAGTCACAAGTACAGTTGCTTGGTAATGTTTCTCCTGAGTAACTACAAGAATCAAAGTCCAAGCTGAAACTCTGACATTGTTATGGATTGTGTTAGGCATCTCATATGTCTTTTTTTTTTTCCCCCCAGTAGCTTCCATCAGCTGTTGGGAAGCAGTTGACTGGTTTTGGCACTTGGTTTAGCTTGCAGTCCATAGAAAACATCACCTCTATCATGGGCGACCCCAGTGTGGGGATTCTTTACGAGGAAGCATAGCTTCATTTTTTCTTATATGTACGTGTATATATATATGTATATACAGTATATATGTATATGTATGTCACAAGTGGGCAATGAGAAAGCTTGGGATCGAAGAGTGGTTGGTTAAAGTGGTTATGGCTATGTATGTGGGTGCTTGTACCCAGGTGAAAGTGAATGGAGATTTGAGTGACAAGTTTTCCACAAATGCTGGCATGCAACAGGGGTCAGTTGTGAGTCTCTTATTGTTTGTCATGGTGCATGAAGCTCTTTCGTGTGACTTCAGAAATGGACTCCCATGGGAGATGTTGTATGACAATGATTTTGTGTAGATTGCAGAGAATGAAAGACAGTCAGATGGAAGATCTAGGAAGTAGAGAGACTGAATGGGGCACCAGGGTGCATAAGACTTATAGTGGTATTAGAGGTAGGCTGCCATTTAATGCTGACGTCGTGTGTGCAGTGTGTCGGGGAGAGCCTGTAGAGACTGTCAGGCATGAAAAGATTGACCTTGTTGGAGAGTTTCTTGAGTGTGTGGAGTTTTTTTTTATTTAGGAGGTCCGTGGCTAGGGTAAGGAGTGGTTGGAGGAAGTTCAGGGAACTGTCGCCTCCTGTAAGGGATCTTCATACGTAGCATATGTGAGGAGTGTAATGCTATATGGTAGTGAGACCTGGACAGTAAGGGAAGAGGATATTTTTAGGCACAAAGGTACAGAAATGATAATGCTGGATGTGTAGTGCTTCCTTGATTGTGATGTCTGGAGGACTAGGATTGCAGCTGAAGATCTGAGAGGAAGGATAAGACTTGAATGTATTGGTGTTGTGATGAGGAGGGGTAGATTGAGAGAGTTTGGGCATGGTGAGAGGATGGAGGATGACATTTGGGTGGAGAATGTGGGAAATGTGAATGTTGGGGGTAGGGTTGCAAGAGGCAGACCAAAAAATATCTGGGACAAGGTGACCTCAGGGTTAAGGGACACAATAGGGAGGCTGCCAGAGATCGAGCAGCATAGAGAGCCACCATTAGTCGACCAAGGCCACTGCATGCAAGCATGTTGGAGACTTTATAAATAGTACGATACTATATGATATGTATGGTGTACCAGATTTTCCACAACAAGCATAAACATGTCATAAAACCACCCTCTAATGTTGCAATAATCCTGAACGAGACAGTATGTGGCATAGCACAGTTGTTGAGTACTAGCACCAGATTGATAATATGAGAAATCGTGAGGCCCCATCTGCTGTGCTTAAGTGGGCTGTTAAACTCAGGGAATGAACTCTGTGCTCTGTAAAAACAGCATGTTCAAAAATTATGCGGGATGGGTAAAAAACAATAGATAGACTTATTTTATTTCAATATTGTATCATGTTTGGTCACCACAAGCCTTCAGAACAGTCTCGGTTCATTACGGCACTGAGTCAGCAAGTACAGTCTTCTAGTGAAATATCCACTTCCCATATGTTCGTATATGCCAACAAAAGGTGAGGAACTATAGAGTTTTTCTTTTCTTGTGAAGTCATCATGTCATCATGATGTGAGACATGCTTTGTAATTGGGTCAAGGTTTTGAGAGTTACAAGGCAGTCAAGTACATTCACATATTTTGCCAACAGTTCCTTTTTTTTTTTTTTCTGTATGATATGGTGCTTTGCCCGCAAAAATGGTTGCACAGATGGATACCATAAAGTCACCACAGGATTTCTGACCACTCCAATATATTGAGCTCCATTTATCATCACATTCTTTGAAAGAACATGAAATCTACCATGACCTGATTTCCCCCTGAAGCAACCCTCTGTCATTATCGAACAAGGGTATGTTACTGCTGTGCACACACACCGACTGTCAAGATGATTCTCATTGGAGAGACGCTGCACTTTGCGACGCCTCATTACACCATTCTGAAAGGCTGACACATCACTTCAGAAGACATTTCTCTAGTCCTCCACAGTGAAAATTTTATATTTGTGTGCAAAATGAGCCAAGCAGTGTGCAACCTTTGAGCTGGAAAAGGTTTCATTGTTGGAGAGTGGAGGTCCTTTTGGCATTACTCTTGCATTGTTCGCGCTACAGCAGTTCAGGATATACTTCATTCATTTGCTGTGGAGTACTGCAGTGCATGGTTTTGTCAAGATTTCCCTTTTTATTAGCTTTTCAGTTGCTGCATTTATCTTCCTGGGCTGCCCTGGTACTGATTTACAAGGTGAAATAGTATCTGGTGGAAAATCCCCAATTGGTTTGGGCAGATGGTTAAAAAAGGCACTCTTCCTTCTGCCCTAACGTTCATACATCTCCTTGATTGGTACATTTGCTGCCGCCAAGGCAAAAATCCAAGCTTTTTCTTGATCACTGAGGTGCTTTGGAGCCATTCCATAGTCTGGTTGAAAAACAGTAGGAGGCAGAATGCTGATGCCATAAAAAGGAATTCACTCTCCAGCATGTTTCTTGCTGCCTTGAGGTGGGAAATGAGTCGCTGCACCTTTGGTTCTAGGAGAGTTACCAAACACATTTAGGACAAGCTGAGCATTAGGTAGACTTGCAGACTTAGTCAATATGAGGGGTCCCACCAGTACTCAGAGTGAGCCCTAATTCCACATACTTTTCACATACTGTATACTGTACATAAACTTAAGTTTATGTGTACGACTGGCTCTGTCTGTGTGCACGAGTGTGTGTGTTTGTGTGTGAGAGATTACGTGATTGGATAGGGTTTGTGTAGCTAAGTGTTGTGTGTGTGTGTGTGTGTGTGTGTGTGTGTGTGTGAGAGAGAGAGAGATTCCTGTGGAGTGTGTGTGCACATGCATGTGTGCATATGTGTGAGTGTGCACATGCATGTGTGCATGCTTGTGTGCATGTGTGTGTGTGTGTGAGAGAGAGAGAGAGATTCATGTGTGTGTGTGTGTGAGAGAGAGAGAGATTCCAGTGGTGTGTGTGTGAGAGAGTGAAATTCCAGTGGTGTGTGTGTGTGTGTGTGTGTGTGTGTGTGTGTGTGTGTGTGTGTGTGTGTGTGTGTGTAACTCACCGGGTCGGTCAGGATCACTTGATTGTAGTGATCGTCAGCTTTTTCCCTCCCGGAAGGGAACTGAGAGCTCATATAGTCCGATCTATGGGCAAGGCTGTGACCTTCACACACGCACACACCCATCCCCTTGCTCAAGGGGGACAGTAACCACCCACTTCGTCAGTGAAACTTTTCGCAACCTGAGCGAGGCGCGAATTCCAGTCTACCAGATGGCAAGCGAGAACGCTACCACTGCGCCAGCGAGCGGTGTATGTGTGTGTGTGTGAGAAAGAGAGAGAGAGAGATTTGTGTGTGTGTGTGAGAGATTCGTGTGTGTGTGTGTATGAGAGAGAGAGAGATTCGTGTGTGTGTGTGTGAGAGAGAGAGAGAGAGAGATTCCAGTGGTGTGCATGTAACTCACCGGGTCGGTCAGGATCACTTGATGGTCGTGATCGTCAGCTTTTACCCTCCCGGAAGGGAGCTGAGAGCTCATATAGTCCGATCTATGGGCAAGGCTGTGACCTTCACACGCACACACCCATCCCCTTGCTCAAGGGGGACAGTAACCACCCACTTCGTCAGTGAAACTTTTCGCACCCTGAGCGAGTGTACGTGTGTGTGTGTGTGTGTGTGTGCTTTTTTTTTTTATTACTGATAATAACTAGGCTACATTGTTAAGCCTGATCTCGCCTAAGGATGACACGAAGATGGCAGCTGAAATGCAGACAGGAGCCGCAGACGACGCAATTGCCGCAACCGATAGCACCAGCGCCCCCAACCCCCAAGTACTACCGGGGGCCCGCCGCTAACACCGAGCGGCTCAAGGCAGGAACGGCGCACCTGTATCCCTCCCCGGCGCCCCTCTTACTCCCAGCCGATGCCCCGGGAAGGTAGCAGTCGCCGTCACCTAGTCTCCAGCCAGAATTTCACTCGCCAGGTAAGGGTTTGAGTTAGCAACTCCATGGAACACTGTGGTACTGGCTACAGTCATACCAGGTACGGGATAGAACCGGCCTCAGTCAGTTCCCCAGTTGCATCCCCGCTACAGGGCCGCAACACAGACCATAAGCCGTGTCAGTCGGGCAGGACAGGCCAACAGTCATCCGCCTCCTGTTCCTGTAGTCGTTCCCCCCAGAGCAGCGCCGCAGTATCGGCTAGAAGCCGTGCTGGGTATGGGGCAGGATCGGCCATTGGCCGTCCCTCTGCTGCTAGTCCTCTTCGCTCCACGGTACAGGCCCCTAGCTGCACCAGAGCTACAACCCCCTGTGCCACCACGACGTTGGCCTCTAGTCACGTCCAGCTAGAGGTAGAGCAGGCCATTAGCTGTACGGAAGCTGCAGTCTCCCATGCTGTTACGACGTTGGCCACTAGTCACATCAGATCGGAGTTTGAGCCGGCCACTGTCCGCTTCTCTTCCACAAGAGATCCTGTAGCCTGAGAGGACCCGTCTCCTGAGCTGTGGCAAAGCCTCACCCGAAGTCTTGGCTCCTTACGACTCCAACCGTGTGAGCAGCAGCCGAGGCAGAGCCCTAGCAGACATGGCAGCTGACGACCAGATCAGTCCACCACTCCTCCAGCCTGAGGTTCCCATGCAGCGATCCTGATGGCGTTGCTGCCCTCTAGCCATTGCCGCAGTCCAGCCACCCCGGGTTCCTGTGCCCTGGGTCCCCAGTCACCCCAGGAGTTGCCCTGAACACCAGGGCGCGACTTAACCTGTTGGTGAGACCACTCCGAGTCTCTCCCAGACTCGACGTCAGGCCCGTCTCCTGGCTCTCTTCGGGCCAAGTCCCTAGTCCCTGTCTGCGTGTGGGGCCTCAACCAGGGCGTGCCACCCTGTCATTCCTCCAGGTGGAGGAACCGACCTACGGCCCCTCAGTGATAGTGCATCAAGTGGACTTAAATAGTGTGTGCTGTCTTAAACCCAGATGTACGTGTATGTTAGTGATTACTTATAGTGTGTCATAGTGATAAATTGACCAGGAACCCAGTGAATGATACACTCCAGTGGATAACAGAACAATAATATCATATAGACCGTGCCATTCCCTTGGTCCATCATAACTTATCCCTCCCCAGTGTACTGGCATTCAAGTGAAACGCCACAGTGACCAACAGAACAACAATATCATATCAATTGTGCCATTCCCTTGTTCATGTAACTTCTCCCTTCCCAGTGTATAGGTATAGGCACGCAAGTGAAACACCACGGTAACGAATGGAAATATCTCAGTCTCCCCTCATAGTGTATTGTAGCGCGGTAGACTCTAACCGAGGTAGGCTGTCGGCCAGGTGAGTGTCTATCGACACCAGTGTATCAGTGCCGTCCAGTGTATCGGTGCCGTCCAGTGCTATACTCACAAGGGAAATTGTAGCAAGTGCTTTCCTGTGTCCTGAATTGTAACAAGAGCTGGGTGAATACTACCATAATTTCCCTAAGCCGGTACAGAGACAGACTTCCAGTCAAGTAAAATCTTGTGTTAACCCATCCCCGGCCAACCCAGCATCTAATGTATGTTAATCTATGTACCATTGTTTCTGGAAAGATATTTGTAATACATGTGTGTAACAATTACTACCTTGTGTTTGTGTCCAGTCCTTTCCTTAGAAGTGCCGACCCGGTCGAGAATAGGGACCCGCTGCAGCCCTGCGTATTTGTAGGACGAGAAACCGGCTCACAAATACGTAGCATAACACCCCTCATTAAAATTTTCTATATTTGTCAGGCTTTGTGTGTACGTTTATTTATTTATTGAGAGAGAGAGAGAGAGAGAGAGAGAGAGAGAGAGGAATGTAGGTAGATTGAGAGATAGGTAGAGAAAACTTGCGCCTAACATTCCTCTCCTTATAATTTTCTATATTTGTTAGGCTTTGTTTATGTGTACGTTTTATTTATTTATTTATTGAGAGAGAGAGAGTGATTGAGTGGAGCCTGTTATCACTCAATCACCCTCACGCGATAACAGGCTGCAGCTGTCCTTGTAGGTGCTGCCATCGCGCGGGGATCACAAGCGACACTGGGCTTGACAATCCAATGGTTCCACATGTACAGATTCTGTGGGTAATGTCAGGTTGTCAGATTTTGTTTGGGAAAGAGGCTAATACAGTTTGCACACACACACACACACACACACTACCGCAGGTCAACACACAAGCTGTGAAAGAGCATGGGCATGTTACCGCATCTTCCGCCTCGCACACGCACACACGCCCATACGTACACACCCAAACACACAGATGCATAAGCTCTGACAGACGCACATGCACAACGGTACGCACATCCATACACCCTTATGTACACATACTGTACACCCTTACGTACGTAGACACACACAGCAGTCATTCAACATTTCTGAGCGGATGATCTTTGATGCTTGAGCCAAAATCAAAGCCTCTGCTGTGTGGGTTCTGTCCATTGCTGTTGACAATGCCTTTCCAACTTCTGTGGCCATGACCAGCAGAACGTTTCGTCCTTTCTTATGAGCAGTAAGGCCAGGAACATGTGCTAGAAGTTTCTCCTTCAGCCTTGTTGAATTTTCCCGGACTTCAGCATTCTGACCAAGTTCAAGTAACTGTCTCTGATACAAAGACACTACTTCAACAAGCCTCACAATTTGTGGCTCCTTAGAAAGTTCCTCTTCAAGGTAAATGACTAATTCTGCAAATGCCATGCCTGATCGTTTTGCTTCAACGCCATGGTCACTGAGAGTTTTTGCTCTTTTAATATCTCTTGCCTTGTTGAACAAGTTTGTTAGGCACCCCTTGTGATACATTATGTCAGTAGCAATGACATCCCCTGCTGCTAACTTCGCAAGGTGCTTCGTGTCACCAACCTTAAGAGCAGCATCCCTAATATGCGAGTCAAGCTGGTAGGTAGAACCTTGAGCAAGATGTAGTTCAGTCTTGCCACAGTCAAATATACAGCTCTCTTTTGCAGAAGTTAGCCCACTCTCTCTATGTGTTCTCTTGCCTGACTTGTCTTCTTTAGCCTCATCAAGCTGTCTTTTTTCAACTCTATCCAACATTCTTTGGTTGTAACTTGAACGGCAGTTCTTGTGCCACTTGGCTTCATGGTTGGCTAACGTAGGTGCAATGTTTGACCCGTCATTGAGTTTGTCTATTTTTAATGATGGCAGAAAAGCCCCTGCTGCCTTGAAGCCTTCCAAATTAATCTCCACAGTAGCATAACCCTGCTCGGTTGGAGAAATAAGTCTTTCTTTTGTGGCTTTCTGGCAAAATATGCATATGCTCCAATCCATGTCGTTAGTCACGCCACACGCCAACTTCACCAGGCGTCAATCTGAAAACATAGAGAGACTAAATGTAAGACATGCAAGTAATGAAGATCTCTTGCTTGAATTGCAAAGTTATTATTTTTGTGTGTGCATTTAACTGAAGAAGCTGACCTCTTTACCTTCCTACATTTATTTTTTACTGTGAATAGTTTAAAAACAGCAGTTTGGGAGGTTCCTAATCACGTTTTTTTGTGTTCCCAGTGCAGGCTTCCAACATCTGTGAGAAAGAGGCTGAGCTCATGTCACGCGTACATCACGAGGTCTGGCACGAAAACTAGTGAAGGGATTTTAACCGAATTTGGTATGAACATGTACAGGAATGCGTACATCGCGAGCTCTAGCACGAAAAGTAATGAAGGGATTCTAACCAAATTTGGCATGAGTATGCACAGGAACATGGTCCATCTTCACATTTCATTACAATTCAACTAAGTCAAATGTCACGGTCATACGGGTGAAAAACCTCCACAAGTTTGACAAATTGACTGGGAAAACAACTGAATGGATTGTCATTTTGTTATTTTTCGACAAAGTGCTTAAATTTCTTGACAAAACATAGTATGCAGGCAACCACAACAGTATTATTTGATATATTGTCAGTAATTACTAATTTTAGTGGTAGGTGGTGGCGACCATCATCCACTCACTTGATGTAGTCCTGCCTACTTCTTCCTTAGCCTTTATCATTCTCTTTCTGAGCCTGCCCTCCTCTCTTCCTATTTCTCCCATCTTTCCTGTCACTTTTTATTGCTTTTCTTTCCTTTACAGGTGGCTTTACATTGAGTGACAAGCCAAATGGTTTCCTGTAAACCAAGAAACCATTTACAACGCTGGGTGGTAACCATATAACCAAACCATACGTGCTCCCTACGTGTCAACAAATGGGTTGGTGGAGGGTTAGTGCCCCTCCCTGTAAAACAAATAACTCAGAGTCAAATGGCCACCCCTTGCGGGATTGTGGCGTCTGGCAATAGATAGATAGAAAAAAAAATTGTTGCAGCTGGGCCCCGCACTAGAAAGCAAATGGAGAGTGAGAGCAGTGAGAGTGAGACCAGGGTAGGATGACTGAAGATTGAGGGGGAGTGTGATATCAAACTGAGGGTGAGAGCTGCCAGGGTAGGACGATTGAAGATTGAGGGGGAGTGTGATGTCAAACTGAGGGTGAGAGCTGCCAGGGTAGGATGACTGAAGATTGAGGGTGAGTGTGATGTCAAACTGAGGGTGAGAGCTGAGTAGGAGTGACCGTGAAGCCAAGAGAAGGGTGAGAAGAAGGTGACTGTGTGTGTGAGGCCAAAGTGAGGGTGACAGCATAGTGAAGGCAGGTCGAGGCTAAGGTAGGGGGTCAGCAGTGAAGGTGAGAGTAGAACAACGCTAGGAACAGGGTAAAAGTTAGAACAGAGTGAGGTGTAGGGTGAGAGCAGGGAGAGTGTAAGGGCGACAGGATAAGGCGGGGTGTGTGTGTTAGGTGTTGTCAGGAAGTATGGCCAACCAGGAGGCAGCGTGGGGGAATAAAAATCACACTAACGCGCCAACAGACAATTCCATTTCCTTGGCATAGTCTCAATACGAAGATAAACACCAATGTGATCAGGAACATCTTTAATAGTTAAATCGGTGACGTTTCGACATTTCGACAACACATTCGTCATTTTCAAACCTTGAAGTTGAGCCGTTCAGTCTCTCTTCCAGGTGCCAACACAACAACATGAACAGCAAAGCACACTAAACCACATCAGGTGGCAGAGCTGCCACAAAACTTGACGTGGAAGACACACACACACACACACACACACACAGACATACACACACACACACACATTGTAACCACAGTAGTATGTGTTCTCAGTAGGGTGTCCGTGACCTAATTCTCTTACCTAAGGTCTGGTCTAGT
>JAGKTI010011041.1:470-27213 GCA_018397915.1 Birgus latro
GTTCTCAAGTTTTGATGCTGCTTATAATTTTTTATAAGTAGTGAGTAGCATTTAACTGTCGGTCTTTCTTTACAGTCGCAGCAGTGCCAAAGAGAGGCAGCTGTCAGGTTCTCGGGCCCTGTGAGGGGCCGTGGGTATTTGTGGTGGTTTGGCCCCCATGCTATCCTCCTCTTCTGCTTCAACAGCCTCTGGGGGGTAGACCCACGATGAAAACTTGCACTCCTTGAGAGCTCTGTGGGAAAACCCAGTCTCAGCCATGGCCTTCCTTAGGGACTCTGGGCTGTTTGGCCAGACTGCCTAGGGAACTACTGCTACAGACAGCCACCATCCTAAAACACCATTTTAGTACGGTACTGATTTATCCTCATCATTGTTGGTTTATTTAAACCTAACCCAAATTATCATAACCTATTCTCATTTATTCTATCCTACTCATATCTAACCTAATATGTCCTAACATAACATAACCTTTTGTACTGATTTATCCTCATCATTGTTGGTTTATCTAAACCTAACCCAAATTATCTTCACAACCTATCCTCATTTATTCTGTCCTACCCATATATAACCTAATTTGTCCTAACATAACCAAACCTTTCATACCAAACCTAATTTAACCAAACCTAACCTTTTATAACTAACCTATTTTATCCTAACCTAACAACCTTTTATAACTAACCTAATTTATCCTAACCTGAGCATGTTTAATCTACTTTATCCTCATATGGAAAACAATTTCAGTGGGAATCAAACATCACTCAGAGAGAGATGGTGATGTATAGTATATGGGTATCGCATAAATAGCATCACAAGAAACAAGTAGTGGTATCTTCTGTGGTGTGGGGATGGACGAGTTGGCTAAACTGGGTGTGGTTGTGGCATTTGCAGTAGGAAATGAGTAAATGATGCAGGGCAAATACAGTGCTGATCACACTGGCAGAACTGGCCCTGCAACACACAAGAAATCACCCCAAACAGTGCACATGGAGTGTTATTCTGTATATTTGGTAGGTCAGCCTGTTTTTGGGTGAAACTGGTCCTTCCAAAGCCAATTGCCATCCGTATAAAAAAAAACACATGCAGTAATTGAGTACCAAAAGGTAGTACAGATAGTCATCAAATGAGGAGAGACCCATATAGATTTTTTTTTTTCCTGGAAAACATTTCGCATCATCGTAAAAGGATTTCCTGGATACCTTAATTTTTCCCTGATTCTCAGGACTTGAATTGACCACTTGCAAAGTTTTGGACTACGAAGAAGTTCATTATATGTTATCTATCCACCTATTTGTTGCTAGACACCTTTATCCTGTAAGGGGTGGCCACAAACAAATTGCCTCCCCGTCATTCTGTCCTCTGTCATTTGGTTGCCCTCCCACCAATGCACACACCCCTCCATCTCAACCTTTGTTTCCCCGCTCATCTCCCCCTTCACCTCGCTCACACACACTTTTCTTGTCAGTTTCTCCCTTAGATGTGATTGATAATATTAAATATCAACATTTATATTAAAAATCGACATTGATAAAATCATAGTGTTAGCAGAAGTTACGGTATGTTGTAAAAAGATTAATATCATTTGAAAATAAGAGATATTTTTAAGTACAGCATAGGTCTGTCTGCCTTTGTTTTATTAATGAGGATGTGCTTTAAAAAAAAAATGTGTAACGATTTATTATATACTGTATATCGAGTGAAATATAATGGGTCCAGTCGGAATATGTTTTTGTCTAAAGGGTCACTCACTCTGTGAAGTTTAAAAACAAGTTTGGAACCCATCTAAACTGGTAGTTATTTGACTTCACTTGCTGCTTACCACCAGAAATAAGTACTGTATATATAAAGGGTAGTTTCTGTGGGATGTGAAGATAAGTTAGAGTACAGTATGTTGTCCCACTGCAGCTGGCGGCACAGCCAGTCCTGCCATAAATTCAAATTGAGTGTGTTTGCTGTCCATCCCCAGGAGAGCAAGATCTCACTTCAGTAAGCCCAAGAGTTATGCAATCATTACTTCCCTGTCTCTCACAGTTTCCAACTCACCTAAGCTGGTAGTACATTATACTAGACCCTCACTGTATCAAACCTAGATTTATGAAACTTTGTGAAGGAGCGTTGTGGTGTGGATGTGGATGTGATAGGAAGCATTACAAGAAACACATTAAGGTGGTTTGGCCATGTGGAGAGGATGGAGAGTGAGAGACTGACGAGGAGAGTGTATGTGAGTGAGGTGGAGGGGGGGAGGCCAAGGATGAGATGGAGGAATGGAGTGGAGAGGTATGTGAGAGAGGGGGATGTGAGCTGGGAGCAGGGCAGTGAAATGGCGGGGGACAGAGCGACATGGAGGCAATTTGTTTGTGGCCACCCCTTGGGATTAAGGCATCTGGCAATAGATAGATAGCATTATTATTGTTTTTGTGGCCTTGTGTTCATTTTGATATAAACCTAGTGGACTGCAGGCTGTAGTTGTCCTGTAGTGTACCACCTTCATTATGGTATTATGGTGGATAGGAGAGAATACAGGGACATGCATACAACAGGGCACTGAAGCTGCTCAGTTAAATCACTGACACCACAGTTAAATCACTGACATTGTGTCAGGGCATCCTGACCCACTAGTGTATTTATATATACAGTACAGTAATCACTCGGTTATCTGTACAGTCCTTGTTCGTTAATTAGGCCTTGGCTGTATTATAACTGTAACCGAATTTATTTGTCCGTAACTGTTCATAAAAGCCCCGGCTTCGGCTGGCTGAGTAAAAAGAAAATAATTCTGTGGCTCACCGGCTTCTGTGTCCACGCATGGGAAATAGACACTAACCCACATGGTGAGTGACAATGGCTGTACGGATCCCAAACGTATTGTCGAAATCACCTGGCCATCCTTATCAACGGAAACATAAAGGTTGCGTGCAAGGAAATCAGACATAAACCACAAGCTGAGCAAGAATGGCTGTATGGGTCCCTACCGAATGGTGGAAATCCCCCAGCCACCCCGATCACCAATAATATTCCGGAGGCACACGAGGAAGACAGAATGTAACTTTTTTTTTCCCCCATTCTGTAGCTCAGCAGCGGTAGAGTAAGTTAATGCTGTGGCACAAACATTCTTTTCTTAGCTCCTGTCTATGATTAGCTTCATGTTCTAGTGTTTCTGTTGTTGAAACCCATCACATCTTACTGTTGACTGCAGGAAATTGGTGGCTTCGACTGGTCAGTCCAAGAAGTCTTTTTTTGTGGTTATGTTGAAAGGACTGTCTTATGATGTTATGGTGCATGTAGTAAGTGTGCTGTGGTGTGGGAATCAGCATTGCAGTGTGGGCAATGTTGATTATTTCATGAGTTGCATTTTATGTTGTTTTTTTTAGCAGGGAAAGGTGGTGGCCACATTGAAGTCTGGCTTTAATAGGTTTGTTTTCATTTTTGTGTGTGTGTGTGTGTCTGACTATGGGCATAGGCTTCACAGCCTGCTGTCAAGGCCCAGCAGTCCTCCTACATACCATACACCTCTACATGTCACCACTTCGGCGCTAACACGCACTGTCCATGCTGAGTACATGCTAGGGCTGTCTCATACAGGATTGGTGTATTGGTATTAACAGGGGTATTTTTACATGTCGGTGGGTCTTCTTGTAGATCAGTAAAGCCTGATTTAATGAAATTCAAATCCTTGAACTGTTCCCTTCCCCAGTGGGGATTTGAACCTGGGTCCATTAGAACTGAAGGCCACCTCTCTACTGATTGAGCCACCGCTGATGTGAATGGTCTGCCACAAATTGAATGCTAAGTCATAGGTGTGTTAAAGTTAATGAGGTTTAGGTATGTGGTAAATATTAAATCTCCTTCATTGCTGAAGTGGGTTTGTGTTCGTGCTATGAAATTTGGCCAGTTCCACAACTTGATTGCCAGATGATGCTTTCATGAAATTCAGTGAGCCTCAGTTATAAAGTGGAAATGAATCTCGTTGGTTGCTGGTCAAATCAGCATTCTGATCTGATGACTTCTGACCATCAA
Organism: Birgus latro; assembly: GCA_018397915.1. Classification (NCBI taxonomy): domain Eukaryota; kingdom Metazoa; phylum Arthropoda; class Malacostraca; order Decapoda; family Coenobitidae; genus Birgus; species Birgus latro. The sequence continues at coordinate 4,485 of JAGKTI010011041.1, forward strand.
CTGGGCTAAAAGGTACACTTTTGTCTTTGGGTAGAGTTGGAAAGATTTATGCTGTGCTTATGCAGTTAAGAAAGCTGTATCAAAGATCTGTTCATTTCGAGATACGTGAACATGTTTTTGTTTTTGAAGGCTCCAACATGCTTGCATGCGTCAGCCTTGGTCACCTAATGGTGGCTCTCCATGCTGACCGATCTTTGGCAGCCTCCCTGTTCAGTCCCTTAACCTTTAAGTCACACTTAATGACCTCGTCCCATGTCTTTCTCGGTCTACCCCTCCCAACCCCTCCCCCAATATTAACACTTCTCACCCTCTGTACCCAATTATCATTCCCCATCCTCTCCACATGTCCAAACCACCTCAGCCTACCTCTCCTCATCACAACACCAATACACTCCAGTCCCATCCTACCTCTCAACTCTTCCATTGTAAACCCAGCCCCCCCAGGCCTTGCACGCAGGGACGCACTGCACATCCACCTAATCATTGTCATTTTTGTACGTTTAAACCTGTGAATATCCTCTTCCTTTATTGCCCAGGTCTCACTACCATACAGCATCACACTCCCAACACATGCTGCATACAAAGACCCCTTAGCACGTAAGGAGAGTCCTCTCAATGTCAGGAGAGGCAACAGCTCCCTGAACTTCTTTCAACCACTTCTCACCCTAGCAACCAAGCTAACTCCAGCCCCACCTCCGGCACATAACATGTCTCCCAAATAACAAAACTCCTCCACACACTCAAGGGACTCACCAGCAAGTTCAATCCTTTCATGCCTAACAATCTCCACCTACTCTCCCCGACACTCCGCACACACAAGATCAGCATTATCTCGCAGTCTACCTCTAATACCACTACATCTCTTATGCATCCATTTATCACAGACACTACACAAGATGGAATTACTTCCCACACCTTTGTGGCAAGCTGCACATGGCCATTCTCTCTCTCCTCTGATTGCACTGCCACCAACCGTAGATATCATCACTTTTGTTTTATCTGCATTTACCCTTAAGCCCTTGTGCCCCATACCATATCTCCACTTCTTAAATCTTTCCTCCGCCTCCTTTTCATTCTCTGCAATCAACACCAAATCATCAGCATACAACATCTCCCGCGCGAGTCCATCTCTGAAGTCATGTGAGAGGGCTTCAAGTACTATGATAAACAACTAGGGACTCAAAACTGACCCCTGATGCACACCAACATTCACGGAAAACTCATCACTCAAAACTTCATTCACTCTTACCTGTGTGCGAGCACCCACGTACATGGCCATAACCACCCTAACCAGCCACTCTTCCAACCCAAGCTTTCTCATTGCCCACTTCACCACCTCTCTAGGGACTCTGTCAAAGGCCTTTTTCAAATCAACAAAAACAAAATACAATTCCCTTTTCTTTCCAATATATTTTTCCTGAAGCTGTCGAACAATGAATATGGCATCAGTGGTCCCCCTGCCTGGCATAAACCCAAACGGCATCTCATCGATATTCACTCTCTAATCATACCTTCTAGAACTCTCTCCATTACTTTCATTATCTGATCTAAGAGCTTAATACCTCTGTAATTTCCCCTTTCGAGGGCATCACCCTTCTCTTTGTACACATTTACAATTACACTCTTCAGGGAATCATCTGGGACAACACACTCATATATAAACATATTTATCAGGTCAGTGACTAACGTCATCCCAGTATCTCCTGAGGCCTTCAACATTTCGGCAGTCAACCCAGACACACCTGCCGCCTTCCCCACCCGCATCCTGCCTGTTGCCTCACTCACAGTAGCAGCGTCAAAGGCCAAGGGCCATCACTGGATCTGCTGGCTCCAAACCTTCCCCCCAGTCAAACTCCTCATTCAACAACTGGCTATAATGCTCTCTCCATGCATCTTTAATATCCCCACTGTTCACCACTACCCTTCCTTCATCATCCTTCACACACACTGCTCACATACAATATCCCGATTATCCCTCTTCACCTGATTTACCACCCTAAAAATCGTTATTTTCCGTTCTCCATGATTTAGATTATCAAGTAAATGTTTCTGTGACTCAGACTTAGCCCTGTATACCTCTCTTCTAGCCCTGCGCTTGGCAGCCAAGTACTCCTCCCTGTTACCACCGTTCTTCCATTCCCGGAAAAGCCTTCTTTTCTCCTTAACTGTGGCTTCTACACCCTCATCCCACCACCAAGTTACTTTATGTCTTGGTGGGCCTCTTGTCCAACCGCATATTGCATCAGTAACTCTCAAGAGGTTGTTCTTAAGGGCTCTGTACTGTTCATTAACGCCTCTATCTACGGCTCCCTGTTCAGCCACCACTCTCCTTATCTCATTATAAAAGGCATCCCTTACTGATTGGTTTTCCAGCTTCCATATTTTCCTCCTAGGTACATATGTCCTCCTTCTCATCACTTGTTCCTTAAGCACCATGTAACAGATCAACAGTTTGTGCTGCTGCAGACACTCCTCGCTTCCTATATCTTTGACATCCCTCACTAACCTCCTATCAACCCTCCTGACCAGAAAATAATCTGTCTGACTGCTATTTCCCTCGGACTCGTACGTAATCAGCCGACTCATTCTTTTTCTGAAATGTGTGTTGCACACAATCATGTCCATAGCCTCCCCAAACTCGAGTATTCTTTCCCCTTCCGCATTCCTTACACCATATGCACTCCTTCATAACCTTGAGCTGCTGCACCCACATGACCATTTAAATGCCCTCCCAGAACCACTACCTCATCATCGCCCATACCACCTACTACATGTATTAAATCATCCCAAAATCTATCCTTCTCTGCATCATCCAATCCTACCTGTGGAGCATATGCCGATATAATTGAAATCATTTTCCTACCTATCAAAATTTTCACTACTAATCACTTACTCTCATAACATTCATAACATATTCCACCCATTTCTCCGCAACCAACACACCCACACCGCCATATCCGTCAGTTCCCCCCTGCCAGGACAACTTATAGTAGCAATCCTTCCCAACAATCTTTCTGGCTGATCCATCCCTGTACTGGACTTTCTGCAAACATGCCACATCCACCCACCTCCTACTGAATGCCTCGACGTCTTCCCCCGCTCTTCCCCTCAAACTTCCCACATTCCATGAACGCACTCTAAACCCCCTGGGTGATTTACTGTCCTCAGGCTTTCTTCGATGCTTATACATGTAAGTCATAGTCAGTAAGATAAATGGGGTAAACATTCCAAAGGCCTGACCCATTTCACAGTCCTAGGTCCAGGCAATGGATCTGGGACCTCTACCCACCAGCTTACCAGTGTCTGTGGTAGTGGCCTCGGGGCACCCTGCCAGGACCACTGCAGGGACACCCTCCAAGCGTACCTTGGCACAGCAACTGCCCTGCCATTATACACCCACTGATAGGGCAGCCTCCTGGGGCGCTACTCCCAGGTTCGGGCCCCTCTCTATTGAGCGGAAGTGGCAGCCTGCGAACTGCAATGCCCTGTACCCTCTAGCACATGTTCGAGCCCCATCTCGCCCCGGACCCATGATCTATGCCGGCGGAACCCCCGTCACACTTCCCCCCAAAAGTCCACCACTAGGTAGTAGGGACAAAGTTTTCTGGCTGCATGCCGTTGCTGCCGTCAACCCCTGTAACGTAGTGGGATACATTGTGTGATATGTAAACGCATGTGGTGTAGTGCATAGGATAGTCAGAGGAAATGTTTGGGAGAGTATGCTGGTCTACTCTCCATGTTACTGTCACACTGAAAAGGTCAGCAATGGGGGATGGTTAGGTAGCTAGTGAAACAGGAGCTCCATCTCTCCCTATCACCAGCATTCCCATTCCCCTCGGGAGTACCACCCTGTTTCCCTTGCTACAGCCTCCTCCTTTAAAAGACTAGAGACTGAAGTTTCCCTTGTGTAGTCAACTATCTGCCTTTTGGGGGATAAGGGGTAATTTTGAGGTAATGGTGTAGTTGGTGGCTGGGTCAGGTTGTCCCCCCCTCCCCTTCCCCCCCCCCCAAAAAAAATAGTGGGGGGGGGGAATTTGCTGCATATTGTATTGCAGTATGTAATGGATAGAGAGATGTCATTTGCATGGTATGTGTTTGGTTATTATACATTTGCTTTATAATGTGAAAGAGCTTTTGTACAGCAGCAGTCTGTTTCTGGGAGAAACCTGTTGATGTAGATCCCTAGCATGTGTGTTTGGGGAAAAGTTATGCCAGGAAAGCTCATAGATTTGTTGATGAAAGCTAGGAAGCTTAGTTTTAGGTGGGGAAGCATTCAAGCACAGTGATGATAGGGTAACATGAAGAAAGAAATTAGGAATTATAGTGAAGGTATACAGAGATTAGAAGCAATTGTAGTGAAGCTGTGATACCAGAAATTTGGGAAGCATTTTAAAGTTAGTGATGCACAGTAAGCAGACCACAGAATAAGTAAAGCAGGGCCTCAAAATCTTGGTACAGTACTAAGGTTTAAAAGAATAAGGCTCTCTGATAAATTTACACAGTGAAAGTTGCAGACACAGTAAGTTTATATATGCTGTTTATGCTTCTGGCTTAGTCTTGAATGTGTATTGTTGAGTGGGCTGCAGTTCTAGCAGCAAGTTTGTGCTTTGTGATTCTCTTTCACTGAAAATTTTGTGTTACAGTGCAGCAACATCTGAGCTGACCTGATGTAGTTTTACTGTAGTTGTGTATTTATGAGAGATACATTTTGATCCTCATTAAAAAGAAAAGGAAAAAAAAAAGAAAAAAGAAAAAGAAAGAATCAGGGAGCCACAACATAATATGACTAAAGCATGCAGGACTATAAGGTCTAGCCATAGGACTGGTACTTAAGTTTAATTGGCTAGCACTTGAGGTCAAGCATTGGGCAGTTATTGCTCGGTATAATGAAACAAGATGATACTAAGACAGCTCTGAAAGGATGGAACTAGGCACAAGCATTTCAGTTCCTGGAAGTTCCTTCTGTCACACATGATGGGGGTAAATTTTTCAGATCCTTATCCCCCCCTCCCCCTTCAGAAAAAATCACAGACACACCACTGGGTTGAAGCACATATTACTGGTCAGCCAAATGATCGTATTGGTGCTACTACATGAATACCTCCATCTTCAGCACCCATGTAATATTTGCAGTAAAAGGGTACACAAGAGGTGCAGTGGTATCAGAAGTAAGCTGTAGTATATGGCAGAATTTCTCCTTCCTTTTCCTTCTGCCTGTGGTGACTTTACACTCCCTCTTCTGTCTTTCCTTCATTCTTTCTTCTTCTTTCTGCCTATGGGTGATTCTACACTGAGTGACAAGCCAAATGGTTTCCTGTAAGCCAGGAAACCATTTATTTATGCTGCATGGTAATCACATAACCAATTTATGGCACCTGGTGATTCAGTGGGCAATTGAGGCAAATTACTTGGATTGGGCCTGTGTAGGTTTATATCCAAGGGGTGGTTGGGGTTTATTGCTTATGTAATGCCAGTCAGGGATGAGGGAGGCTGGTCACTATATCTTAAATGTCAGACCAACTTGCCTAACCCCGGGCTCCTACATTCCTCATGGGGCAACATGGGATTGGATGATGGATGGATGGAATTATTGTGTACAGTATGTATGGGTGGCCAAGGAAAGAGGATCACAGTACATTTACTTTAACCTGACAGAGTGATGTAATGAATGCATACATAAAGAGGTGCGTTGGTGTCAGAAGTAGGCTGTAGGATGCAGTTGATTATGTGTATAGATGAACAAGGAAAGAGGGGAGGCGGTGGCTCAATCGGTAGAGAGGTGGCCTGCAGTCCTAACGGACCCAGGTTTAAATCCCTGCTGGGGCAGAGAACAGTTTAAAGATTTGAATTTCTTTAAATCAGGCTTTACTGATCTACCAGAGGACCTGCCGACATGTCGTAAAAATACCCCTGCAAATACCAATACACCAGTCCTGCATGAGACAGCCCTAGCATGTATTCAATATGGACGGTGGGCGTTAGTGCCGAAGTGGTGACATGTAGAGATGTATGGTATGTAGGAGGACTGCTGGGCCTTGATAGCAGGCTGTGATGCCTATGCCCAGAGTTGGACACAAAAAAAAAAAAAAAAAAAAAAATGTCAGGATAGACTTTGCAGATACGTATTGGAGTGTGTAGAGGAAATTTTCAAATGTGGGTGATGAGATTTGTTGTTTTTGTTCTTGCATAATCCCAGTCTATTTGGCTGAACAGACCCTTCAACCACAGGGAAGCGACTGCCCCTGTGGTGTTGTTTCATAGGTTCTGTTCACTGTGCTTGTTGTCTGACATGTGCTGTGAAGTACTCCTTAATGTGGTTTATGATGTGTAGTCCTATTCTACAAATAGGCACATATTGTTATTCCATCCAGCATGAATCTGAACTGGTAACTATGGGGGGGCAGAGTAATGTGTACACTGATTTAAGCTTAGCTAGTTGAACTTGATCAATTCTGTTTACCCCGAGGCGTCCTGTTGAAGTACGGTTACGTCGCAACGTTTTGTCACGGTGACACCTATCGATGTACCCATACGTCGTGCAATTCCAAGGTCAGTCATTTGCACATTTTTCAAGTTTCACAGGTTATTTTTGGTAGGCATATGTGGGAGACCTTCCTCTACCTGCTGTCAAGCGGGGATACTGCCTGGCCCAACCTGACCCCCCTCCCCCACCCCCACACTCGGCAATTCACCTGTTAGCAGCGAACTGGCCAGTAAAGACATGTCGCGCCATGGTCTCTCCAATGATGAAATTCACAGTGAAAGTGATTCCTTAGGTGGAGGACAAAGAAATAAAGAAGCTAGAGGAAGAAACAAACAGAAGTGATGAGGTGGTAATGTCATAAAGGAAGGTGGCATATGTCAATGTGTGTGGTGAGTGAACAGTTCTTATATTGCCTATATTATTGTGTGAAAACCAATATAGTCTTGCATACTACACATAAATTCGTACCAAATAAATAAATAAACACGTAATTTAAAGTGGCTTGAATTAGTTAACCCTCCCATAGTTCGTTTTCTTTGAAGCCAGGTACCTTGAGAGAGAACGGAAAGGTAAGGCTGACTTGTCACCTGTAGCAACATTTATAAGCTCAGGAGGGCAATTTCTCTATGAATTTTCGATGTTTCTCACCAAAAGCGGAGGTTTGAGCCAAAAAAAAAAATTCCGAAACTGCTCGGGATTGGGGGGTATCAGAGGTGGGAAGTCGGTCGGGACATGACGGGTTAAGGATAACAATGATGGTTGGATATTAGGGAGGGAGATTGTTATATAATGCTCTCGTCAAGGTAGTACATTGCTCTGCATGTGAAAATAATACATAAGTTTGTCTTATTGATGGTGATGCAATGAATGGAGGTGCGATGTTGTTTGAAGAGAGTTTGATATGTTTATGTTATAATTGTTTTGTGTGTCCAGTTGTGTTGTGATCTGTACTGAGGGGAACTGAATCTGTCTTCATTGATTTTGTTAGAGGAGTGGATGGAAGATTAAACAACTACACTTTATCTCTAAATCCGAGGCGTCCCGTCGACACAGCTAGACCCATCGACGAACCGGTACGTTACGCAATTGTAAGGTTCATAATTTGCACAATTTTCAAGTTTCACGGGTGATTTTTGGTAAGCATATGTGGGAGACCTTCCTCTTTCTGCTATCGTGGGGATACTGTCTGGCAATATATAGGCAATAGAAGCATTGTTCAGTCACCAAACACATCGACATATGGCACCTTCCTTTACGACATTACCACCTCATCACTCCTGTTTGTTTCTTGCTCTAGCTTCTTCATTTCTTTGTCCTCCACCTCAGGAATCACTTTCACTGTGAATTTTGTCATTGAAGAAACTGTGGCTGGTAGTATTAATATTAAACAACCTCTTCCTCTTCTCGCGAAGCATCTTTGTGAAGAGGCCCTTCGCAGTTTGGTACCTTTAAAGCCAGGCCGAACAGCCTCTTCCCGGAGGGAGACTACGGAAGGGTTGGTATGCTGTGGAGGTGCTCTCTGAGAGAGAAATCATGAGATCGGTACGCCGGAGGAGCGCAAGTTTGCCGTCATCTGTTTTATGTTTACTCTCTTGTGTGATACATTGTGAAAATAATATGCTAAATTTGATAAACAACATCTCCGAATCAGTCCAATGGTAGGAAATAGTTCTAATACCTGATACTTTAATACTTGCGAGGGGTCCCAACGGTGGTTTAGGAATACGGCAGCTAGAACTTAACGGCTTTGTTTGGTGGTTCAGTTGGGTTAGAAATAGGTTAGGTTAGGTCAGGTCAGGTTATCTAACAGACTTGTACACCATTCCACTTTTCACTACTGCCTTCAGAAAGGTAAGCACGTGGTATAATTTAAGGCCGTGATTCGGATTACGGCAGTTAGAATTAAGTGATGACTTCCATAATCCTAACCGTGGTTAGGATTATGGCAGCTAGAATTTCGCTGTTTTATTTGGTGGTTCAGTTAGGTTAGAAATAGGTTAGGTTAGGTCAGGTCAGATTAGGTTAGGTTTGGTTAATACTGCTACAGTTCAGCTTAAACTGCTAGAATTTATCAGCTGTGCTTTTTGTTTTTTTTCCCCCTTTAAGTTAGAAATAGGCTAAGTTATTTAGGTTAAGTTATGGCTGCCGTAAAAGGGAAGTGATTAGGATTACGGCAACTAGAATTTAGCGATGATGGGAGTAACCTAACCACGGCCTTAAATTATACCACGTGCTTAAATTTCTGAACCATCTATCTATAGCCCGACGCCCTAATCCCGCAAAGGGTGGCCGCAGACAAAACGCCTTCAAGTCACTCTGTCACCCACCATTTGCCTACCCTCCCCCAAGCTCACTCCCCCCTCCTTCATATACCTCTCAACTCCATCCCTCCACCTCATCCTCAGTCTTCCCCTCCCTCTCCCTCCCTCCACCCCACCTGCATACACCCTCTTAGTCAGTCTTTCATTCTCCATTCTCTCCACATGTCCAAACCACCTCAGTGTATTTCTTCTAATCTTCTCAACCACATCCACATCCACCCCACAATGTTCCTTCACTTCTTCATTCATCAACCTGTCCCTCCAATTCACTCCACATGCTCCTCTCAAGTAACTCATTTCCACTTCTCTTACTCTGACTTGTTACCCTCTAGCAAGGTCCATGCCTCGCTTCCATACGTCAGGGTAGGGATCACAATAATATCATGCAGTGACTTCTTGACTTCCATACTCACCTCCCTATTTCTCATCACCGCTTTCAATGAACCAATAACCTTCCTTTCCTGCTGTACCCTTTCAAGTATTTCATCCCCAAAACTTCCATCCTTACTCACCAGACTACCCAAATACTTGAATGCACTCACATTCTCCATATCCTCACCATCCAACTTCACTGTGCATTCTGTGACTACATTCCTCTCAAACACCATAACTTTACTCTTGTTTGCATTGACTTTCAGATTCCTCTTCTTACACACTGTCCCAAATTCATTCACCAAACTTTGCAACTCCCATTCATCTTCACTCAACAATACTGTATCATCAGCAGACAACAACACCAGAATCTTCCACATCTCACCCTCATTCATTAGAGCCACTCCCACATCCACTGCTCTACCTTGCACCTCCTTTACAACTCCATCCATGTATATATTAACAGCCATGGAGACATCACACAACCCTGTTTCAGCCCCACATTCAGATCAAAGAACTCACTCAGCTCACCATCCACTCACACAGTAGCCGTAGCTCCTTCTTACATACTCTTCACAGCACTCAGTAATTTCCCCTCCACTCCATATATTCTTAATACCTTCCACATACCTTGCCCATCTATTCTGTCATAAGCTTTCTCCAGGTCCATGAAGGCAGCATACTCTTTCTTTCCCTTCTCTAGATACTTCTCCACTAAACATCTTAGAACAAATATCTGATTAACACACCCTTTTCCCTTCCTTAATCCCCCTTGTTTTTCTCCAACTAACTCCTCTGTTATATGCCTAACCCTGTCAATAGGTATTCTGCCATATACAGTAGGCGCGGAAAGTATTGACGCTAAGGGCCGACGTCATTTTTTTTTCGCGTTAAGTGAAGTAGGGTCTATACTACCTTCCCTTGTGATGCGAAATGAGCTTACACTTTTTCAACAGGAGCTGGCAACCCTGCTTGATAGGTTTGGCACCACAGGAGCAGGCTCAGTAATGTTTGGGCAGCCACAGGAGGAGGATTGTCTCTGTGTGTGATGCACCACGAGGGCATGTTTTGACTCAAATAACACAGTTATTTGGTTACCTACCACATTCTCATCATGGCTGAAGTAACCACAAGCAAGGACAAACGTGTGGAAGTGATTACTTTATACAAAGCTGGCCACAAACTCCCATTTATTGCAAATCAAACAGGTGTTAGACTGAGGACAGTGCAGAGACTGGTGAAGCGGTTCAAGGACAGTGGGGAGGCCATTCCTCCCACTCCACTTCCCAAGCCTGGGAGACCTCGTAAGACAACCTTCAGGACCTGTCATCTGATCTCAAGGCAAGTTAGCAAGGATCCAAGGCTAACAGCATGGGATTTAAAAGAAAAGAACCCACAGTTGCTGGCAGATGTGTCTGTCAGAAGTGTGCAGCAACTGTTGCATGACGATCTGGGCTACAGGAGTTTTTGTGCTCATAAAAAACCACTGCTAACTGCACTTCAGAGGAAAAAGAGAGTAAATTTTTGTAAGAAATATCTTGCCTGGAGTGAGGAGCAATGGAAAACTGTGCTCTGGAGTGATGAGTCAACATTTACTGTCACTGGTACCCCTTCATCACGAGTGTACCGCAAACCAGGCAGTGACCCCCTGGATCCTAAGTACACTTCCAAGTTTGTTAAATACCCAGCCTCACTTACGGCTTGGGGCTGCTTTACTTATTATGGTGTTGGTGAGTTGGTAATTCTACCTGCAAATGAAAAAGTGAACCAGAACAATTATTTGGAGCTCTTATGTGATGTTTTAAGTGACTCTTTTGATAAAACCAAGGCAAGAGTATTTATGCAAGATTCTGCCCCTGCACATGTTGCAAAGTCAGTGAAACAGTGGTTAACAGACTGTGAGGTTCCCTTTATTCGAGATTGGCCCGGAAACAGCCCAGATATCAATCCCATTGAGAATTTATGGGTGCACATGAAGTGGCAGCTGCGTAGTATGGACACATCATCTTTGCCTAAACTTGAGGCTGCAGTCAAGCAGCTATGGAGCAGTTTTAGTCCGTCTGTTCTGCAAAACTACGCCATCAGTCTCCCCAGATGCCTTAAGAAGATAATAAAGGTGAAGGGGAATGCCAGTAAATACTAAATTCAATGGTGAGTGTTAATTTATTTGTTTCTCCTTGCTAACCACAAGAATGTTTTCTTTTTTTTAAGATGGCGTCAACACTTTCCGCGCATACTGTATCTTTCCAGTACACTAAAAAGGCAAACATTTCTATGGTTACCATATACTTCCCTCTCCCCTTTTCCTTTATATAAAGGAACAATTATACCTGATTTCCAGTCCTCTGGAACTCTTCCCTCTTCCCAAGCCAATCTACACAACTTCCATATCCATTCCACAACAATCTCACCCCCATACTTCAGCATTTCACCCCACACTCCATCAATTCCTGGGTCCTTTCCCATCTTGATCTTCTTCATTGCTTCTGCTACTTCTGCCCTACTGATCTCTTCCTCCCTCCTCTCACCTCTTCTCCCAGCCATTCCCCAACCATTTATACTCGCACTGCTCTCACTTTCTACATTCGACAAATCCTCATAGTGCTCCTTCCATCTCCTCAATTTTTCTCTCTTCTCCACCAGCAGCCTGTTATTCCCATCTTTCACTCTCCTACTATTTCCCTTTTCACACTTGTCTTACTTTTTTTTACCTCCTTCCAAAACAATTTCTTTCTCTCCCTCCACTTTACACTCAGATTCCTCCTATACTCCTCATCCACTTTCTTCATACTCTCCTTCACCAATCTCTTCACCTATCTTCTCCAGCTCACATATACCTCTCTCTTCTCTCTCTCATCATCTCCCCTACCTCTGCTCGCTAGCCATTCTCAGTATGCCTTCTTCTTTTGTTCCACAGCTCGTTTCACCTCATCATTCCACTATGCTGTCCCTTGCACACCCCTGCATCTCCTCCTCACTGCATAAACCACCTCACACGCTGCACCTATCTCTTCCATGAAAATCTTACATCTTCCACCCCATCCATCTGCTCTAACTAACCTTCCCAATCTTTCTTCCACTATGCTCTTATACTCTGCCATTTTCTCACTGTCTTGTAACTTCTCCACTCTTCTCACAGGAGCTATTTCCTCCTGTCTTCCCCTTGGTCGCTTCACCCACTTTCTTTCCAGCCTATTCCCCCACCCTCTCCACACTCTTGCATCCAACACTTGTCTTCTCATTCGCTCATCCACACACACATAATCTATCATTGCCTTTCGTTCTACAAATTCACCATCCATCCTCCTTATGACTCGCCATGTATACCTGTGGATCATCTTGTGCCAAAAGTAGGTGTTGGCTATTGCCAACCCCCTACCAGCACAGATGTCCACCAAGGCACTACCATTCCCATCCACCTCAGCTGGCACACCCCACTGACCAACCACTCCGTCCACTCGTACATTCCCAACTTTGCATTCTTGTCTCCAATCGTAAACACTCTCTCGCTCCTCTCAGACTTGTCCATACATGCTTCAACACTGGCCCAAAACTCATCTTTCACTCTTGCTACTTGGTCCTCTGTCGGTGCATACACAGTAATAAAAAGGAGAATGGTGTACATGTGTGTTAGGTAAAGCACTCTTGGAAATAAGCAGTGAAGTTGCCTGGATCACCACTGTATGAGACGCTGGTAACTTTGGAATGGTAGAAGTCATTCCAGTCAATGACTGGGCTGTATGCATGCAGCAGTAGTTTGATCATAAATGGGTAACACCAGTCTCCTAAAAATCTATAAATAAAGACAGTATCACACAAAAGAAATGATAAGAAACATTTTAAAAAATTGCAAATGCATATCGTGAATGTTAATGTACTAACTAGTTACATGAATATGGTATCAGTATAAAAAAAGATACAGAGATATCTGGGAAGAGGTGGGTGATGCTCCTGCATCATATTCCAGTACTTTTAACATCAAGAGACCTCTTCGCGTGCCGCACGAGGAACTTCTTCGCTTTAAAACTAGGCCTGGAGCAATGAAGAGGTTGTTCATGGCAAGAGGTAGTTTAATACTACCAGCCTGTGGTGCTACATGTATTTACTGGCCAGTTCACTGCTAACAGGTGAATTGCTGAATGTGGGGGGGGGGTTAGGTGGGGCCAGTCAGTATCCCCACTTGACAGTAGATAGAGGAAGGTCTCGCACATATCTATCTATCTATCTATAGCCTAACGCCCTAATCCCACAAAGGGTGGCCGCAGACAAAATGCCTTCATGTCGCTCTGTCACCCACCATTTGCCTACCCTCCCCCAGGCTCACTCCCCCCTCCTTCATATACCTCTCAACTCCATCCCTCCACCTCATCCTCAGTCTTCCCCTCCCTCTCCCTCCCTCCACCCCACCTGCATACACCCTCTTAGTCAGTCTTTCATTCTCCATACTCTCCACATGTCCAAACCACCTCAGTGTACTCCTCCTAATCATCTCAACAACATCCACATCCACCCCACAATGTTCCTTCACTTCTTCATTCATCAACCTGTCCCTCCAATTCACTCCACATGCTCCTCTCAAGTAACTCATTTCCACTGCTCTTACTCTTGACTCGTTACCCTCTAGCAAGGTCCATGCCTTGCTTCCATACGTCAGGGTAGAGATCACAATACTATCATGCAGTGACTTCTCGACTTCCATACTCACCTCTCTATTTCTCATCACCACTTTCAGTGAACCAACAACCTTCCTTCCCTGCTGTCTCCTTTCAGGTATTTCATTCCCAAAACTTCCATCCTTACTCATCACACTATCCAAATACTAGAATGCACTCACATTCTCCATATCCTCACCATCCAACCTCACTGTGCATTCTGTGACTTCATTCCTTTCAAACATCATAACTTTACTCTTGTTTGCATTGACTTTCAGATTCCTCTTCTTACACACTGTCCCAAATTCATTCACCAAACCTTGCAACTTCCATTCATCTTCACTCAACAATACTGTATCGTCAGCAAACAACAACACCAGAATCTTCTACATCTCACCCTCATTCATTATAGCCACTCCCACATCCACTGCCCTACCTTGCACCTCCTTTACAACCCCCTCCATGTATATATTGAGCAGCCATGGAGACATCACACAACCCTGTTTCAGTTCCACATTCAGATCAAAGAACTCAGCTCACCATCCACTCACACAGTAGCCCTAACTCCTTCATACATACTCTTCACAGCACTCAACAATTTCCTCTCCACTCCATATATTCTTAATACCTTCCACATACCTTGCCTGTCTATTCTGTCATAAGCTTTCTCCAGGTCCATGAAGGCAGCATACACTTTCTTTCCCTTCTCTAGATACTTCTCCACTAAACATCTTAGAACAAATATCTGATTAACACACCCTTTTCCCTTCCTTAATCCCCCTTGTTCTTCTCCAACTAACTCCTCTGTTATATGCCTAACCCTGTCAGTAAGTATTCTACCATATATCTCTCCAGTCACACTAAGAAGGCAAATACCCCTGTGGTTACTACATACTTCTCTCTCCTCTTTTCCTTTATATAAAGGAACAATTATACCTGATTTCCAGTCCTCTGGAACCCTTTCCTCTTCCCAAGCCAATCTACACAACTTCTATATCCATTCCACAACAATCTCACCCCCATACTTCAGCATTTCACCACACACTCAATCAATTCCTGGGGCCTTTCCCATCTTGATCTTCTTCATTGCTTCTACTACTTCTGCCCTACTGATCTCCTCCTCCCTCCTCTCACCTCTTCTCCCAGCCATTCCCCAACCACTTATACTCACACTGCTCTCACTCTCTACATTCAACAAATCCTCAAAGTGCTCCTTCCACATATGCCTACCAAAAATCACCCGTGAAACTTGGAAATTGTGCAAATGACTGACCTTGCAATTGCATAACGTAATTTTACGTCAATGGGTCTAGCTGTGACAAAACGTTGCGACGTACCCATACGTCGATGGGACACCTCGGGTTGAGCACTCTGTCCATGTACTGTGCACTGAGTTGAGCAAATGTCACATACCTCAAGCTTGGCCTTGGCTCTGGCATTGTACCAATGGAAACCCATCAATAATGAGCGTATGTCAAGTTTCCAGTACTGTCGATTGATTCCATCATAATGTCCTCCCAGTTTGTGGAGGAAATCACTCCTCATGCAGGTGTTCATCATGCCAGTATCTGTGAATAGACTCTGGGGACCAGGGGCATTTTTGAAGGGCATCACTCTGGTAAAGAGTACATGCATTTGAGAGTTCTGGGCAAGAAGTCGCATATATATCTGTTCACCATTTATGCTGACTGATTTCCTCTTGACTTTCACCTTCTCCATGTCTGACATTGTCAGAATGTTGTCCTGTTACTTTGTGTCATAGCTCTTTGGATCACTGCACAGATGTCTCTACCATTCTCTCTATTGTCCAGAGCTCCAAGAATGCTGTTCTTAGTGTTTGGTGATGCAGTGACACACGTGGCTGTATTACCAATTTGTCTGGTTGCTCAGACTGAAAGGGTCATTGTAGGAACTGACAAACATTACCCTCAGTTTTGAAATATTATCATTCAATTTCTTTCCTGGTGACTCAGTCATTAAGTGGTGTCTTGCTTGGCATTGCCTAGGAACCATGGAGACTTTCCTGGAATTTTGAAGCATATTGAGCTGTTAATGGCCTTACCATATTTTTTTTTTTTTTTTTTTTTGTGTGTCCAACTCTGGGCATAGGCTTTACAGCCTGCTATCAAGGCCCAGCCGTCCTCCTACATACCATACCATACACCTCTACATGTCACCACTTCGGCGCGAACACCCACCGTCCATAATGAATACATGCTAGGGCTGTCTCATACAGGACTGGTGTATTGGTATTAGCGGGGTATTTTTACGACATGTCAGCGGGTCTTCTGGTAGATCAGTAAAGCCTGATTTAATGAAATTCAAATCCTTAAACTGTTCCCTGCCTCAGCGAGGATTCGAACCTGGGTCCGTCGGGACTGCAAGCCAACTCTCTACCGATCGAGCTACCATGGAACTAGTGATTTTTCACAGAGGGTGAATCCTGTGATTCCATCTCCACCTTTCAGGTTCTTGTGTTCTGTAGTCTCGAGGGCACAGTCTATCCACACTAAATTGAATTAACCATTAGTGTGTTTGATGACAAAGTTGCCAATATGAAATTCTCCCTGGATAGTTAAAGGGATGTTCATCGTACCCAAGACCATTGCATGGAGGTAGTGAGCATAGTTCATTTGGTTTGCTGCAAACAAGAGGAAAGAATGCTGTGCTGGAAGACTAGCATACTTCTTGGTTCCCTGTACTAGAGGAGCTTACGAAGTTTGAGAGGCAGGATCCCTCTGTAGAGGAACCACAGCTGAAATGTTGGAAACTTATTCAAGGGAGGTTGAAGTGAAAGGGTTGTCATGTCTAAGAAATGGTGCATTGTAGAGCAAAATGGATGAAATTTATGTTCAAATTCCATCTCTTTTCACCATTTTCTAAGTAATCCTAACCTCTACATGCCCTAATCTTAACAGCTCCTAACTCTCCTGACCAAACTTAACCAATCTGTTCCTGCTGCTACCAGTTTACTTTTATTTGGCCCAGTCAGGAATGGCTGAAGTGAAAAGGTTGTGGTCTCAAGCTTAACTGAACAAGAACCCAGTGGACTGCAGGCTGACACTGCTCTTTTCCTGCAGTCCACCAGCTTTAGTTTGGGGTATTAGGTGGGAGTTCAGGGATGTTTGTAGAGCCAGACAGCAAAGCTGCCAGATTGTGCCAGTGCCTCTACATGAAGGCAACCCTGTCCAACAGGGAACAGGTCTGTCACAAGCAAACAAAAGCCTGTCACAGTATAACAAGTGAGTCTCCCAGGTGATAATTGTAAATCTGCCTTCTTTTTGTGATAGACTTTAAAAATACCCGCTTGCAAAATGGCAGCATTCTTTCCGGGTCGTTTGTACTGTCACCGAGTTTTTTTTTTTTTTTTTTTTTTAAATGCAAGGAAGAAGGAACGAAAGGCTAAGGGCCTGCAAACTGCTTCCAAGAAAAAAAACAAAGGCGATACAAAAGAGCCAAATTCAAAATCCATTCATTTTGAGATCCCTGGAAACACTGCATTTGAAAGACTGGAGATCATAGGAAGTAGGAAATACAGACATAAAGCTTCAAAAGGCTGAACGTCTGGACCAAGTTAAGGTGTAAGAAGTTTAGTCATAGAATCTTCTCATTGTATCACTGAGCATTGAGAAATAAGCTTCAAAAGGCTGAAAATGGGCCATGTTAAGGTGAAAGAAGTATAATTTATGAAATTACCAGTAGAATATGATGCTGGTCATGCAGAAGTGTTGTGACATGGATGTAGAGTTATAGAATTTTCATATTCCCTCATTGAGCCATGTGAAATTAGCGTCAAAATGATGAAACTCTGAGCTAAGTCAAGGTAAAAGAAGTATATTACAGTTTTTGAAAGTAAATCCACTGTGTGCAGGCATCTTGAAAGTGATGGGTCCTTAATTTGGCTCTTGTCTGTTTTCTCTTAAAGGGAACAACTTTGCAAGCTTCCATCTTTGAGTTCCTACTTTTGGATTATAAAAATATGAGAAGTCATGAAGAAGTGTTTCGTTCAAGTGTAAGGAAAATAATGTAGAGCCATAAAATTGTCTAAGTCATTTAGCTACCGGTATGTGAAAAAGACTTCAGAACCAAACATCTGGGCCAGTTTAAAGTGGCAGAATTATAGCACAGTTTTTTATGGTAAACAGAGCAACCATAGGAATATTCAGTGATGTGAGTGTAGGCCTTTGAGACTGAGGATGGGTTTTGTTGTGTACTTATTGCCATTTTCTTGTGATAATTTGGCTTAATATATTGGCCGAGTTGACTTTCTGTTAAGTGAATGAAATCAGACATGGTAAGCTGGAATAGAATGTGAAGTTCTTTATTCTTGGCCAAAACATTAATTGCAAGAGTTCAACATTTTTGGTGCCCATGTGATGGTGACCATCATCCACTAAGTGTAGTGCTGCCTACTTCTTCCTTCACTTTTATCATTCTTTTTTAGTGTCTGCCCTCCTCTCTTCTTATTTCTCACCATCATCCACTCACTTGATGTAGTTCTGCCTACTTCTTATCATTCTTTATCTGTGTCTGTCTTCCTCACTTCCTATTTCTCACCATCATTCAGTCTCTTGATGTAGTGCTGCCTACTTCTTCCTTCACTTTTGTCATTCTTTTTCTGTGTCTATCCTCCTTGCTTCCTGTTTCACTCATGTTTCCTGTCTCTTTATATTACTCTTCTTTCCATTTTAGGTGGCTTTACATGGAGTGACAAGCCTATTGGTTTCCTGTAGGCCAGGAAACCATTTATAATAATGGATGATAACCATATAACCAACTCATATGTGGTCCCTATGTGTTAACAAGTGGGTTTGCAGAGGGTTAGTGCCCCTCCCTGTAAAACAGCTAACTCAGTGCAGGCTAAAACTGCCATCTTCCTGCAGACCACGACCCTCCTTAAGTTCGATAGGAAGTTGATGGACATTGGTTTAACTGGACAACTCCACCTTGCAGCCATTTTGGTGCCACCTCATGAAGACATACCCTTTCCGGTTTTTTTTTTTTTTTTTTTTTTTGGGGGTGGTGGTGGTGGGGGGGTTGATACAACCTTGGTAAACCCATTCAGTATGAGAGGTCTTTCCTAGTTTAAATATAATTGTCAGTTAGTTTGGCCGTGTGGAGAGAATTAAGAAAGCTACTGACCAGGAGAGTGTATGCAAGTGAGGTGGAGGCATGAACGAGGATGAGATGGAAGGATGGGGTGGAGAGACACTACAGTATATGAATGAGGGAGTTTGAATTAGAGAAAGAGACGGCTGATGACGGGAGACAAATTGACATGAAGGCAATTTGTTGGGGGAGGCGGTGGCAGAATTGGTAGAGAGGCGGCTTGCAGTCTTAATGGACCCAGGTTCGAATCCCGGCTGGGGTAGGGAACAGTTTAAGGATTTGAATTTCTTTAAGAGCAGACTTTTCTGATCTACCAGATGACCCACCAATATGTCATAAAAGTACCCCCGGTGATACCAGTACACCAGTCCTGTATGAGACAGCCCTAGCATGTGTTGAGTATGGATGGTGGGTATTAATGCCATAGTGGTGACCTGTGGAGATGTAGGAGGACTACTGGAACGTAGGAATAGGCCTTGAAGCCTTTGCGCAGAGTTGGATAGGTAAAAGAAGAAAAAAAAAACTTCCAGGATTACAGCATCCATCAACAGATAGGAAGGCAGATAGATATATTGGACAGGCTTAAGTTTCCCTTTTACTCTAGTCTGCCATCCTCCTCTTGAGGGATAGGGAAGAAGTAGGGGGCTGTGTATAATTGGATAATGCAGTTACCCTGTTGTAATCAGTTTCAAGATATGAAGGAGGCCGTCTTCAAAATAATTTTAAAGCCAGAACTATTGTCATACAATAAATAAAGAGCACGGACAAATAATCATAAATACAAAAAAAGAACATAATTATAAATACTAAAAAGGACAAATAATCATAATAAGTAGAGAGCAAACAATCATAAAATAAATAGAAAACAATTAGTAACCATAAAAAATTAAGCAGGGACACACATAATACAATTGCTTCTGTGCAAGTACTTATGAAGGTAATTGGGAGTGGGTTGGCCCATAATTCAGAAAGTTAGAACATGAAGTTTGCCAATACTGTTTGTTTACTCTTGACAAAAATATAGTAATCATTGGTGAAAAGTGAACTCTGGTTGCAGTTGAAGCACAGTACCAGTGTTTTTGTTATCTTAACTATTCTACATAGTACAATATGTACAATGTGTGGTAGATAAAATGCACTAGCTGTAACTCAGCAGGCTTCCTAAAAAGCATGTACCTTCAAAAATTCCAAACATGAATGTTTGCAAGTTGGGTTGCAACTATATAGGTAATGTTAAGAACTTTGTGAGTAAACGGCATGTGCATTTGTGTGCTGGAGTTTGTGGGTGATTGTGACAGCTTTTTGTATTATAATTCTTTTGTCTTAAATTGGCCTAAATACCAGTGTTTACCTTGTAGCTTAGTCTCTGTAGCCCATTGGCAGAAGAAGACAGTGCTTTGGCTCAGCCTTTTATCCATAGTACTTCATCATGACTATGATCGTGCAGGCTACCTTCCCAAGTTCAAGCTCTAAGCATGAAATATGTCCAGTGTTCAGGTGCATTAAACTAGCTGCCCAAACATGGCTGTTTATGAACTGTACCATTTGTTTAACTAATGCTCAGGCAACATATAGCAATCCACATGCAGTCCCTAAATTAATTGCAGGCTGACAGTACATGTGTGTTTCTCTTAGACTTCTCTAATTTGAAGTTTTAATTCTTGACAGTGGCTGCCAAAATGCAACCTATTGATAGTTTTGAATGCAGTATTCCAAAAATAGAAATATGTGAAACTTTCCACTGTACAAACAGTTGAAAGTCAGTACATTTTTACATAAGTTAGACAAGGCTGTGCAACCTGCTCCCAAGAATCCATTATGGTGTTGGAGGTATAGTATGTTATAACAAAGTAACGAAAAGCTTTTCAAAGTAAAATCGTTTTATTCTGCTGATAAAGCATCCTTGCCTTTTTCAGTCACCTTAATTTGATTATCCTTATTCAGGAAAATGGAAACAAATTTTGATTGAAAAGGAGACCTAAGTTTCAGTATGAATGGAAAGGCTAGTTGCATTTCGTTCGTTCGTTTCATCCGTTTATAAAGGTTCCAGTATGCTTGCATGCGTCAGCCTAAGTCACCAAGTGGCGGCTGTCCATGCTTCTCGATGGGTTGAGAAAAAAATGCATTATTTGAATCCATCCTAGAGTACACCCATCTAAAGTTCTCAGTTATTTCTAAAATTTAAACACAGCTTCAACCCAAGGAGTTTGAACTTGGTAAGGTTGACTATCTTGTAGTCTTATTCTGTTATTACAACTCTGTTTTCAGCATGAAATGATGGCAAATTTAGGCCAATTAAAACATGGAGTTTAGGTAGCGTAAAATTTGGTTGTACTCTACCTTTTTGTTGGCTTCATAGGGCTGCAGTTCAAGCTGTTTTAGGGTCCTGAAGAGCACAAGTCTTAATGTTTTGTGTCCTTAAGCTTATATTTGTTTGTTTGCTTGGAAAGACTCAATCATGCATGCGTCGGCCTTGGTCACCTGATGGCAGCTCTCCATGCTGCTCGATTTCTTGCAGCCATTCTGTTCAGTCACTGATCCCTGGTGTCACACTGATGTTGTCCCACACTATTTTTGGTATACCTGTCACAGTAAACATAGCACATTGCTGTTAGTTATTGAGTTTTAAAGCTCATATGTGCATGGTTAGGTTTTACTTACAGGACTTTTCACTAGACTCCTTCAATAGCACCATTGGTTACAGGTCATTGTCAGATTAAAAATGTATTTTACTATAGGTCTGATCTCATTCCATAGCACTTCCAGTAGTCACTAGCACCACATGTTACAGGTTGTTGCCAGATTAAGAGTGCATGTTACTATTGGTAGATCTCATTCCATGACACTTCCAGTAGTCACTAGCACCATATGTTGCATAGCACCATATGTTGCAGGTCATTGGCAGAATAAGACATTTTTTCATTACTTGCACCATACCTTTGAGTTAATCTGTTGTCACAGCTTACCTCTCAAGATGGAGAGATGGCAGTTTTAGGCACAGTTACAGGGGAGAGCATAGTTACAGCCTTTCCATGCACCAGCACTTCACTCTGTGGGAGCCAACAGGCAAATGATTTGCATGACTCATAGCAGACTCAGGTTTGAAGCTTCACTCACTCTTAGTTCCATGGCACTGAAGCATAATCCCCGTATACCATAGCCACTCTGAACAAGGATTCATTTTACTTGAAGCTTCAGATCAGTTTCATCAGCCACTGTCTATCTCCTTTCTTCCCATCTCCATATTTAGGTGGGAATAAAGGTCAAATTAATGATAATGATATTTGTCTTGCTTTTTTTATCCCTCCTTTCCTTGATTTAGGTGGAGTCATACCTATTTTCCTTCAGTGGATATATTTCCTTCCCCATTTATTCCTCTTCCCCCATGCCTCTATCCCCCCCCCTCCTGGTTTAATGTTCCCCAGTGGGACTACTTTCTCCAGTGGACCCATTTTCCCCCCAAGAACCCATTTTTCCTCAGGGCCCTATTTCCCCTTGCACCTTTCTCCATGGACCTATTTTCACCAAGGGACCTATTTTGTACCTGTGTACCTATGGACCTGTTTTCTCCCATGGACTTATTTATTTCCTCTCATGGACCTATTTTTACCCTTGGACCTATTTTGTTATCACTCATGGACTTACTGTCACTCATGGACCTATTTTATTTCCACTCATGGATTTATTGTCACTCATGGACCTATATTATTTCCACTCATGGACTTACTGTCACTCATGGACCTATTTTATTTCCACTCATGGACTTACTGTCACTCATGGACCTGTTTTAT
>JAGKTI010011042.1:0-27210 GCA_018397915.1 Birgus latro
GGTGAAGGGTCCTCTCCGGCTGTAGGTCCTCCTGTAGCAGGGAAGCGGACAGTGACCTGGTTTACACCTGGCCCGACGTGACTTGTGGCCAACGTCGTAGCAGTACAGGGGGCAGCAGCTTCAAGGCGGCTAGTGGCCTGCTCTGCCTCTGGCCTGACGTGAATTGTGGCCGAAGTCTGGACTGCACAGGGGAGGATAGCTTCCGGGCGGCTAGTGGCCTGCTCTATCTCTGGCCTGGCGTGACTTGTGGCCGACGCCTGGGTTGCACAGGGGAGGATAGCTTCCGTGTGGCTAATGGCCTGCTCTATTTCTGGCCTGGCGTGACTTATGGCCGACGCCTGGGTTGCCCAGAGGAGGATAGCTTCCGGGCAGCTAATGGCCTGCTCTACCTCTGGCCTGGCATAACTGATGGCCGACGCCTGGGTTGCACAGGGGAGGACAGCTTCCTTGCGGCTAATGGCCTGCTTTACCTCTGGCTCAACGTGAATTGTGGCCGACGTCGGAAAGGCACAGGAGGTGAGAGCTCTGGGACGGCTAATGGCCCGTTCCGATGAGCTAGGAACACTAGCAGCTGAGGGACAGACGATGGCCAATCCTGCCTCTTGCCCAGTACGGCTTATGGCCGGTACTGCGGTGCCACTCTGGGAGGAACGCCTACAGGAGACAGACGACTTGTGGCCAGTCCTGCCCGCAGCCCTGTGGCGGGGAAGCAACCGGGGAATGGACTGTGGCCAGTTCTGCCCCGTACCCGGTACGACTATGGCCGGTACCACGGCGTTGCGTGGAGTTGTAAACTCCACCCCTTACCTGGTGAGCTGAGTTCCGGCCGGAGACTAGGTGCCGGCGACTGCTACTGGGGGGGGTTGGGGGTGCTGGTGTCGTCTGCTGCAGCCACGGTGTGGTTTGTGGCTCCAACCCCTAACTCCTGTATTTCACCATCCTCCTCGGTAACGAAGTCACGACCCCGTGACTGGAGGTGGTATTGGTTGGCTTTGGCCGTCCGGTGGATAGGGTCGAGGTGGCTCAGGAAGGCCGTCCAGTGGTCAGAGGCAACACTGGTGTTAAGTTGGTGGGTGTAGGCGACCCGTAGAGTGGAAGGGTGGTTTGTCTGCTGGAGAAGTCGCAGCAGGTGTCGTGTGCTCCTCACACGTAGGTGTCGCCCGAAGGTGGGAATCCAGGTGATTCTCGTGACATGCATGGTGGTGGTGGTAGTGGTGTCCTGGAAGCGAATGCTAGCTAGAGACAGCCTGGTGTGGCTTATATTAGTGGAGTGTGGGTGCGGTGTTCCCCTGGGAATGCAGCGGGGCGGGTTCTTCCACACAAGGTGCGGAGTAAGGAGGGTTATCGGGGTGGTGTTGGGGGGTGGGGTGGGTGGTTAGTTGTTACTGGGCGAATGGGTGGGTGTAGGGGTTGAGGTGTAGCGAGCTTGTGGGCGTGAAATATGCCAAGAACGGGTCATGGTGGTGGTTAGTCGTGGAGTGGGTGGCAACGAGGAAAGGGAAGGTGGGTTGGGGGCGGGCAGAGTGCGGGGTGGCTTGGTGTGGTTGGTTGGCGGGGTGGGGGTTAAGCTGGGCTCAGAGCACGGGGAGGTCGGTGTGGAATTTCCGGTAGGTGTCCAATGAGCATGTGGAGCGGGTGGCGTGGCGGCGGCGGGAGACCATGGCGGTGGGGTTAGTGTAGTGCGCGGGTGTGGTGCAGGGGTTTCGAGTGGTGTGGGGGCGGTGGAAACCGATGTGGAAGGGGAGGGGGATGAATAATATGAAAAGGGCTCTTCCTGAGGAGCGGGCGGTGCTGGACTTGCCCGCGTGGTTGAGGAGGGAGCGGCGGGGGCTGAGGAGTCCCGGGCGGGGCGGACGTGGCGATTTTGGTAGGTGCGGGATGTCCCGTGGTAGTCGATGATGACTTGGAAAGGGTTGGGGACTCTAGTGACGGTATAGGGCCCCATAAAACGAGGGGCAACCTTACTGGGGGTGGGAAGACAAGCCACGAAAACCTCGTCACTTGGTTTGTAAGGGTTAGCAGGAGAGGAATCTGTCTGAGCGTCCTGGTGTGCGTGCAGGTGTTGTAGGCGACGCTTCAGGTGATATAGGGGGTCCGTGTTGTCGGAGAGGGAGGAGGAGGGGCGCCTCTCCAAATACCTGCTCGTGGGGGGGTGATGCCATCGTTGCGGGGGCAGGTGTTATCCCCCACTGGATGATCTTGACGTGGGCAGGCCATTCCTGGTCCTGGGTACTTTGGATTCGGGCTCTGACTTGGTTTAATAAGGTTTGATGGTTCCTCTCGCATACCCCATTTCCTTGGGGCCAGTAGGGGGAGGAGTGGGAAATGGAGAACCCGAACATGATGGACATTTCTTTCCATATTTGCCCCGTAAATTCTGGGGCATTATCGGAGTGAATAGCCTGGGGAACGCCAAAGTAGGGGAAGACGTGGCACATGAGGGTGTTGGCTATGGCAACGGCAGTGTGTTCCTTTGCCGGGCAAGCGATTAGGAACTTTGAATAAACATCGACGAATGTGACGATGTAACGGTAGCCGGACCTAGGTGGTATGGGTCCGACAATGTCGACAGACAAAAGCTGTCAGGGTTTGTGGGTGGTGATTTTGCCAGTAGGACCCGCTGTACGGGTGATGTCTTTCCCTAAGCAGCATGCTCGACACGCCTTGGTGACACGCTTGGCGAGGGTAGCGGGGTTGGGAGCCCAGTAAAGGTCGTTGAAGACCTGAGTCAGCCTCTTCGTACCCAGGTGGATCCCGTTGTCCGAGTGGAGGTGAGTGAGGACGCCCACTGCAGAGTCCGGATCAAGGACAATGTGGCCCGATGGCATGAAGAGTTGGTCCCCTTGCAGGTGGAGTTTTGCGAATAGATGCTGGGGAATCCAGGGAGGCCGATCTCGATTTTGCCAGTGCTGGATCAGTTCGGACTGAGGGAGGAGTGATTGTACTGGGAAGCGGGAGAGGGTGTCAGCGTTGGTGTGCAATTTTCTGGGCCGGTAAGCAATCTCGTAATCAAACTCCTCGACCGCTTCGCGCCAGCGGAGGAGCTGGGCGTTGTGGGTGGCTGATTTCCGTAGCCATTGAAGGGATTGGTGGTCCGTGACGACGGTGACATTGGGCCAGATAGGTAGGCCCTGAAGTAATCGAGGGCCCAGACGATGCCCAAACATTCACGCTTGTTAGCGGCGTAATTGCGTTCGGCAGAGTTTAGGGTGCGGCTGGCGCAAGCTATGATGTGTTCACGCCCCTCCTGGACCTGTGCCAGGACGGCGCCTATGGCTACCAGGGAGACATCGGTATATAACCTGAAGGGGACGTCGTAGTTAGGGAAGGCGACGATGGGGGAGGAAACAAGCTTCTCCTTCAAGGAGTGAAACGCGGCGACTCGGTCGTTGCTCCAGACGAAGGGCTCACCTTTCTTCGTGAGGTCATGGAGCGGTTTTGCAAGGTCGGCAAATCCTTTAATGAACCACTGGTAGTACGACGCAAGCCCCAGGAAGGCACGGACTTGGTGTACGTCTTGGGGAAGAGGTTGATCGGCGATGGCTTTCAACTTCTTGGGATCTGGAGAGATGCCTTTCCCTGAGACAATGTGTCCTAGGAAGGGGACAGAGCGGGCGGCTAGGACAAATTTAGTGGGCTTGAGTTTTAACCCAGCCTGGCGTATCTGCTGAAACATCTGTCGGAGGCAGTGCAGGTGATCAGCCCACGTTTTGCTAAAGACAATCACGTCATCGAGGTACGCCAGGCAGACTTCCCAGGTCAGACCACTGAGGACGGACTCCATGAGGCGGGAGAAAGTGGCCGGGGCGTTGCATAGCCCGAAGGGGAGAACATTAAATTGATAAAGTTTCCCATTACTTGTGGAAAAAGCCGTTTTCTCTTGATCCTGGGGATGGACGGGGACCTGCCAGTACCCTGACTGGAGGTCCAGCGTGGAGAACCAGGTGGAGCCGTGTAGGGAGTCTAGGGAGTCGTCTATCCAGGGGAGAGGAGTGGCATCTTTGGTAGTTATGTTGTTCAGGTGGCGGTAGTCGACGCAGAAGCGCTGAGTGCCGTCTTTCTTCCAAACCAAGACAACAGGGGAGGACCAGGGGCTGGTAGAGGGCGTTATGATGCCGGCGTCCAGCATTTCTCGAACTTGCCTGTCCTCTTCAGCCCGTTGGTGTGGGTTCTTCCGGCGAGAGGATTGCCAAATGGGGGGCCTAGTGGTATGAATCTCATGGGCTAAATACGTCGTATGCCGCAAGTCGGCGGGCCCGGTTGAAAAAAGGTCATGGTGCTCAAGCAGTAGATGGTGTAGCGTCTCTGCTTGATGTGTAGATAAGTGGTCAGGCAAAGGAGGGAGGGGAGAGAGATGTGATTCTAGAGGTGGGGTGTTGCAAGGCTCTGCTGCCTCTAGGTCGCCGACCAGGAGCCCCGTTGGCAGAGTGAGGGGCGTAGCCGCCAGGTTCGCCACTTTGACGACGTTGATGTGGGGCGGAAGGAAGGTCGGCGACATTAGGCAGGCAGCGAGGGGCCTGGTGGGGACACTTGGGGAAAATAGGGAATGGGTCCCTGTGGGCTTATTGATTTTTAGCCACGCTTTGTGGTGGGGAGGAATGGTGAGGGAGGCCGCGACAGTCGCGGGGAAGGTGGGGCTGGGGGGGGCCGGTTCAGGAGGAGGGGGGGGTGTCGTCCTGCCTTGTGCAAGTAATAATGACTTGGGGCTCTTGGGGAGGCTGTCGAAACTGAAGTCGCCTCCTGTGGCAGTCTATGTGCGTGTGGAGCTTTTGCAGCAGGTCTAGCCCCAAGTAACCATCATAAGTACGGCAGGACGAGTCGAAAATGATGAAAGGATGATGGGTGGAGGCTCGTTGATGCGTCGTAGTTTGTAGGGCCCGAGTTTCCCCACGAATAGGCAGGGGGCCTTCCCCCGTGTCTATGAGGCGGGCTGAAGTGGGGAGAAGGGGCCCAAAAACTTCCTTGTGGCAGGAGCAGAAGTGTGTATATAAACAAGACCTGGCGGCTCCCGTATCTTCCAGAAGTCTTGCCTTGACCCCCTGTAATTTCATTTTATCATAAACCGGGGGTCGGTATTGAGTAGAGGTGGCCCCCGCCACTGTGGGGAGGTGCGGGGGCAATCCTAAAAATCCAACGCCAGCTGGGCCTCTGGTTCGCAGCCGGCGTCAGGCTCCACAACGAGGGGGGGTTGGGGGTTTGCAGGGCCCTCCTCTACTGCCAGCATTGGTCGGCGCCTCGGTGGGTCGGCTCTCATTCTGCGTGCCACCTTTAGTTGTTCACGTATGTCGTGAAGTGGGCAGCGGCTGTTGCAGGCGGTGAACTCCCACGGATTGATCGTGATGAGGTTTGCACTGTCATTCTGGGGCGGCCGCTTCCTGGTGGGGTGGGCTCTTGGGAGAGCCGAGGTGCAGGTGCTTCGCGGTGGGGCTGGAGAGGGTTGGGGCGGCGTGGGGGGGGGATTTGTTGGGAACCGGCTCACGACCCCGATTTGTTGCGTGTCGGGGCGTGCTGCGAGAAGGCGGCATATGAGCTGGACGTCGCGGTCCAAATTTCCCGTCGGGTCATGGATAGTAAAATGCTCCTTAACCATCCCGGGAGGACTCTGAGGAGTGTGTTAAAGATATGCTCATCCCGGGTATTCATTTCGGCATGCGGGTATGTGGCGGTGACGAGTCGCCTAGCTTGGACCAACGTGTTGTCCAAATCACCGTCATATTTTAGGGCATCTAGTTGTGAAACTGCGGCAACTTTTCCTAATGACGGGGTGATAGCGTCTGTAACTATTTTTGTAAACCTGGCCCATGTGAGATCTGGGACTATTTTTGGTGCTATACTAGCTACTGCCTTTCCCAGGTAAGGTAGAGTGACAGCTATTTTCTGATTATCTTCTTCAAATCCAGTATAAAGTAATGGCTTGACCATTTGTAAGTAAGTAGTGATGTCGCATTGTTCTGGGTCAAATTTTGGTAGGGGTACATGTGTTTTGGCTGCCATTTTCACAAAAAGTTTTCCAGTCCTTTTTCACTGTCCGGGTCAAGAACCACCGCTGCCACCAGTGTTATGCTACGTATTTGTGGGTCGGTTTCTCGCCCTCAAATACGCAGGCTAAAGCGGGTCCCTATTCTAGACTGGGAGGTAACTCCAAAGAGTAGGACTGGACACAAAAACAAGGCAGTAAATATTACACATATTCCAGATATTTCACAAAGAACAATAATACATCACAGAATGTCACAACTGGGTTGGTCGGGGGTAAGTTAACTCTGTACACAAATGCAGTCTGTCACTATACCTTCTGGTTGAGGTATGGTACTTTTAACCCGACACTTATGGCACATACAATATACTTATAATTTAGGACACAGGAATGAATTTACTACAATTTCCTAAACCCGTATAGCACTGGACGGCACTATATATGAGTTACGTTACACCTGTATTACAGGTACCTGGTGGCCGGAAGTCTATCTCAGGTAGTGTTGCCCGTAGGGATCATTGGCAGGGGGAACTGCGGTACTTTAGTATATTTTGACTAACGTGTCTGGGCACAGGGCTGAGTGGAGATTTAACTGAACACAGGGGAGGGAGAGTGTAAACACAAGGGAATGGCACAACGACACAATAGGTATATTCTGTTGGTCACAAAGACTGTCCGAGACAGCGGGACTCTACCGAGATATAGGTCAGGCCACGTTCTGTCTATTGGGCCTGTCCAGTCTTATATTCTGGGTTCCTGGTCACTTAAACTTGAGAATACACTGTAGGGGATCACTCGTGAGATATCCGTCGATGCACACAAATAACTGGGCCTAAGAGTACATGCATATATAAAGTCCACTCACTTGGTTACCACTGGTGGGCCATAGGTTGATTCCTCTTCTGGAGGAAGGGCAGAGTGGCGCGTTCCTGGGCAGGGCCCCACACGTGGTCATGGGGCTAGGGGCTCGGCCCGAAGAGAGCCAGGAGACGGGCCTGTTGTCGGGCCTGGGAGCGACTTAGGGAGACCTCGCCCACAGGTAGGTCGCACCCTGGTGTTCGAGGCAACTCCTGGGGCAACTGGGGACCCAGGGCACTGGAACCCGGGGCGGCTGGGCTGTGGCAACTGCTAGATGGCGGCGTCGCCGACAGGGTCGCCTCACAGGAACCTCGGGCCGGGGAGGTAGAGGACAGGGCCCGTCATCAGCTGCGAGGTCGGCAGGGGCTCTGGTTCGGCCACTGTTCACCTGGGTGGAGTTGTAGGGAACCAAGGCCTTGGGCAAGGCCTTGCCACGCCTCGGGTGAAGGGTCCTCTCCGGCTGTAGGTCCTCCTGTAGCAGGGAAGCGAACAGTGGCCTGCTTTACACCTGGCTCGACGTGACTTGTGGCCGTCATAGCAGTACAGGGGGCAGCAGCTTCAGGGCGGCTAGTGGCCTGCTCTGCCTCTGGCCTGACGTGACTTGTGGCCGACGTCTGGGTTGCACAGGGGAGGATAGCTTCCGGGCGGCTAGTGGCCTGCTCTACCTCTGGCCTGGCGTGACTTGTGGCCAACACCTGGGTTACACAGGGGAGGATAGCTTCCGTGTGGCTAATGGCCTGCTCTACTTCTGGCCTGGCGTGACTTATGGCCGATACCTGGGTTGCCCAGAGGAGGATAGCTTCCGGGCGGCTAATGGCCTGCTCTACCTCTGGCCTGGCGTGACTGATGGCCGATGCCTGGGTTGCACAGGGGAGGACAGCTTCCTTGCGGCTAATGGCCTGCTTTACCTCTGGCCTGACGTGACTTGTGGCTGATGTCGGAAAGGCACAGGAGGTGAGAGCTCTGGGACGGATAATGGCCCGTTCCAGTGAGCTAGGAACACTAGCAGCTGAGGGACGGACGGTGGCCAATCCTGCCTCTTGCCCAGTACGGCTTATGGCCAGTACTGCGGTGCCACTCTGGGGGGAATGCCTACAGGAGACGGGCGACTTGTGGCCAGTCCTGCCCGACTGACACGCGTCCGTGTCACGGCCCTGTGGCGGGGAAGCAACCGGGGAACGGACTGTGGCCGGTTCTGCCCCGTACCCGGTACGACTATGGCCGATACCGCGCGGCATTGCGTGGAGTTGTAAACTCCACCCCTTACCTGGTGAGCTGAGCTCCGACCGGAGACTAGGTGCCGGTGACTGCTACCTTTCCGGGCCACCACCTGGGCACAAGAGGGGTGCCGGGAAGTGACACAGGTAAGCCGTTCCTGTTCCCAGCCGCTCTGTGTCGGCGGCAGTCCCTCGGTGGTACTGGGGGGGTTGGGGGTGCTGGTGTCGTCTGCTCCGGTCGCTGTGTGGTTTGTGGCTCCAACCCCTAACTCCTGTATTTAAGCCATGATTGAACCATATACGTACACATAATTTTTCAACGATGTATGTAAAACGTGTAAATTTTCTAATTATTATTCGGACAGGCCAATTAACATTTATAATCTTTCAACGATGATGTATAACTTTTATGCAAAATTAGAGTATATAAATATACTCTACAATTATTTAGGATAGAACCACATACATATAATTATTCAGTGTATGGACAATTGTTATGCATAATGTATAAATATGTGAATACTGACTCCTCATAGCAGTAGGCGTGTATTTGTAAATGCGGACCTAAAAAAAAAAAAAATCCGTCATCCGTTGCCAAATACCTCCGTACCAAACAACTTGTATCTTGTCTCCCACATCTAGTGGGAGACAAAAAATAAAAAAAAGAATCCCCCGAGCTAGACCTTACAATGAGATCATATACCCCGCTATGTAACAGGAGGGCGCTACCTCTCCCAGCACGGCAGTCCCGGGCGAGGCTCGAATTCGCGACCCCCCGGCCCCGAGCTCGATGTTCTACCTCCGAGCCACCATGCCCACACTATAGTGGGAAACAAGATACAACCAAAATATTGTCTCTGGACTGTCGCATGACTGTCCAGCGACAGATTTAGATTTTCATGAGACTGTCACGCAGCAGTCTAGTGACATTGTCGCGCGACTTTTACTGGATAAATCTTGGTGTGTACGTGACCCAGAGACAGTGTGTGTAGCGACTGTTGTGAGACAAAATTAGATTTTTCTGAGACAGATCCGAGACAGTCCAGAGACCATGGTGCACGACTTTGTGTCTTGGTGTTTACGAAGCTTAAGGTGGTATAGGAGGAGGAACTCCGAGTGAAGAGATCTGCTTTATCAGTAAAAGAAATAGCTACAGAGCTATCAGAGTAGAAATGAGGAGGGAAGGATGATGAGGTAAAGTTGTTTTTGGCAAGGTGCCAGAAGGAGCGGGAAGAATTCCAGTTGGAGAGTTGAGAGCATTTAGTACGGATGAAATTATTTTTAGCAGAGCGACTGCGGGAAGAAACATAAACAAGATGTGATTCAGGGGTGGGTAGGCTCTGGTACCTTTCATAGGCCCTCTCCTTGTTGCGGACAGCATTAGATTAAGCGTGATTAAACCAAGGCTTTCTTACATTAGTCAAAGGATATGAGAAGGGAATGTATGCTTCCATGCCCGAGAGAATAACCTCCGTAATGCGCAAAGCACACTCAGATTGCTCTCGGCCATGGAAGCAATAATCATTCCAGGGAAAATCAAAGAAATACTGCCTGAGGGCCTTCCAATCCACAGCTCCAAAGTGCCACAGTCAACGTTTCTTTGGAGGGTCCACAGGCCGTACTGGAACGATAGGACAGGTCAAGGTAATAAGGTTGTTATCGGAGGAGCGCAATGGAGAGGAAAGATTAACAGTGTAAGCAGAAGGATTAGCTGTAAGGAAAAGGTTAAGTATGTTGGAGCTCTCTCCAAGGCGGTCAGGGGTACGGGTAGGGTGCTGTTCAAGCTGCTCTAGGTCATTATGGATAGAAAGGATGTAGGCTTGTTCACCAGGTGGATCAATGAAAGGAGAGGAGGGCCAAAGGTGATGGCGAACATTGAATTCTCCTAGAATGGAGATTTCAGAGAAAGGAGAAATGGATAGAATGTGTTCCACTGTAGAAGTAAGATAGTCGAAGAATTTTTCAGTCAGTAGAATTAGGGGATAAGTAAACAGAGCAGATACATTTAGTCAGAGAATGACAGGAAAGCCGAAGCCAAAGAGTAGAGAATTCAGAAGAATCAAGTTCAAGAACACGAGAGCAAGATAGGTCTTTGCATACGAGTACATATACACAACAGCCACCTTTGGCTTTGAAATGAGTATAGAGAAAGTAGGAGGAAACAGAAAAGGGTTTGCTGTCATTTGCCTCAGACAGCTGAGTCTGTCAGGAAGAGAAGGTGAGGTTTAGAGGAGGAGAGGTGGTGTTCGACAGAGAGAAAGTTAGAGGAAATGCCGCGAGTGTTGCAGAAATGAAGAGTCAGAGGTTCCAGGCATCTCGTTGAGTCGTCACCGGGAGAGGGATAATGAGATTTATTTCACGGCCTCTTGTATCATGACTGTGACTTACGTGTTGGAACATATTGCTACAGCAGTTCAATCCATTTAGAGCCTTAAATGTAAAAAGTATGCTAAAATATTTATATATTTGATCAGTTTAAAATATTTAGCTCGTTAAATGCATTACTATAATTGAATCACATTTTTTTAAAATAAGAAATAGTTCTTACTATCCGTTTCTGCATTACAGCCAAGGGATTTTTTACAAGCTTGACTCGCACCGCCCCATACAACAATACCACAAATAAGATATGGATATACTAAGGAGTGGTACACACTTCGAAGTGCAGAGGAGGTAAGCATTTCACTTGTTTTATACAATATACCATATGTTTTGGCAATCTGATTGTTTACCCTGTTATGTTCCTTCTATTTTAATTTATTTAGTCGTTAATTGGTTGCTTATATTATTATCCCCAGTTACTAACTGTTGTAAGGTTTCAACTTGAGTCTTTCTGTAAAAGTGCATGTAGTGAGTCTTGAATATGTTAAGTACTAATTTATTTGCAATAATCCTATTATTTAATTTTTCAGTTCATTATTTAATATACTAAACAAGCTGTGTACATTTTCGTGAGACATTAAAATATTCGTATCATCAGCATACATATTTTAATTTTGGGTTGCCATATCTGAACAGTCAGAATACCGCGACGCCTCCGCTGTAACCACTGAGCTCTATAGTAAGGAGAGGCTATCCCCCGCGAATGTGTGATTTTGGCCGCCATACTGAAACACTAGCACTCAAATTCAAATACTTCTACTAAGCAATGGTTATTAATAAAGATACACTCGTCGCTCATAATACAAAAACATATGTGGTTTATGATTTTTATTCTGCCTAGTTCAGCGAATTATATCGGGTGTATTTAGCCAATGAGTGTAAAATAACGCCATAGGTTGCTGCACTGCA
The DNA here is from genome assembly GCA_018397915.1 of Birgus latro. NCBI lineage: Eukaryota > Metazoa > Arthropoda > Malacostraca > Decapoda > Coenobitidae > Birgus > Birgus latro. The sequence goes on from JAGKTI010011042.1 coordinate 11,344, forward strand.
GAACTTACCCTTTATGGCACTAAGGCAATAAAAGGTAATGGCAGAATGGGGAAAAGATAATGTAGTATGAACGCTGAAATGATAGTGATGTTGAAGCTGTTCTACGTCGAAGTAATGGTGTTGAAATGATGTGGGAAGTCCTTAGACTATCCATGCCATGAAAGATTGATAGAGGCCGGAAGAAACATGGAAATATCTACAAGAGAGTGCAAACAGAAGAGGACATGGAGAGAAGAGGACTGGAGATAAAAGGGCCCCATTTAGTGACCTCATTCATGCAGGGATACTGCGGAAGAATCTTCCCTCTCCACTCCATTTTTGTATCCGTATGCTGCACAGTGGAGGACCATGGCACTGTATTTTCCGGAATCATCAGCTGCTTTCAAGAACCCACAGAGCAGCTCAGTACAAAAACGCGGGCATCAGGCGTGGTGTAACATGGCTGCTGCTACACCAGCGCCGCCCTGGCGGCGGCTACATGTTACGCTACCAATGAGAAAACCACTCCATGCTATAGAGATCAGTGGTTCACACTCTCTTGTATATATTTCCATGTTTCTTTCAGCCTTTATCAATTTTGACATTCGGTTTCATGGCATGGATAGTCTAAGGACTTCCCATACCATTTCACACCACTGCTTCGACGTAAAACAGTTTCAACATCACTATCATATCAACGTTAATACCACACCATCTCTTCCCTTTCGGCCATCACCTTTCTCTGCCTTGGTGCCTGCACTGCAGCAACCTATGAAGTTGTTTCATACTCATTGGCTAAATGTACGTCATATAATTCGTTGAACTAGGCAGAAAAAAAAACAATAATCCATAAACAGTATGTTTTTGTTTTACAAGCTACGAGTGCGGGTATTTCAATATGGCGGCCAAAGTCACACACTCGCGGCGGAGATAGCCCTTTATAGCGCTCAGTTGTGAGAACAGAAGAGACGAGGACATGAAGAGAAAGACTGGAGATAAATGGACCCCCTTAAGTGGTATCATTCATGCAGGGATACTGGGGAAGAATCTTCTCGCTCCTCCCCAGAGGGCAGTAATTGTGAAATGGCTGGATGAATCACTCTTGCGTGATAATCAGAGACGGAAAATAAAACCCACACTTGAAGACAAAGAATATATGTACCAAACAGTTTCGGTGGACACAACCACAGAATTGACTGGCAAGATAGTCATCTACTGTATAAAAGTCAAGACTTTCGGAAACGAAAGATTATTGAAGCCATGTGTATCCAAAAATATGAGAACTTCAACCTTAGTGAAGGCATGTACAAGCTAGATCCTATAATGAGGTCCCTGGTGGAAATGTCCCTTCCCGCACCGACACAGGTGGGGTCAGACAGGAATTACACCTGACTTGCCTGGTCCCCCCTTTCACTCTGGGGAAATCCCCGCTTACAGTAATCCACCCCATCTCACCTCACCTTTACCCCTCCTTTCCACACACACACACGCATAAAATGGAGCCCTTGTATTATCAAAATGTCATTCCTTCTCTCTATCTTGACCACTGAAGATGGTGGCAGTGTCCACCGAAACTGTTTGATACATATATTCTTTGTCTTCAAGTGTGGGTTTTATTTTCCGTCAATTGTGAAATGTAATGCCATCTCTCTTCGAAGAATTCCTGTGCCCAATATTGCATCCGTAAGCTACACAGCAGCACAGTGGACCATAGCACTATATTTTCCGGAAGCACTGACTGCTTTCAAAAACCTACTTAGCAGCTCAGTACAAAAAACGCGGGCATTAGGAGTGGTGTAACATGGCTGCCACTACAGCAGCGCCGCCCTGGCGATGGACACACAAATTACTTGGTGCTACCCATGCGAAAGCCTCTCAGTAGCAGCAAAGGATTCCCTCGCAACTCCCGTTACGTGCTATTAAGAATTAGTCTACCTCGATGGTATGTTGGTAGCCTTTTTTTTCGTATTAGTCCGTACCATGCTATGCATAGAAGATGGAATTATGTAATTATATATATGCAGAGGTTACAAAAGATCACCGGAAATAAGATGTATTATAACAATCAATATCTTAATAGAAAGACGACTGCGCATTAGTTGTAGCCAATAATAGAATTGTGACTCATGTGAATATGTTAGGATAAATTTCAAAAGAAAGCTTAAAATGTAATTTTCGTGAACAAAGAAAAAAAATCTGTGATGGGGTGTAGGTAGGATCAAGGGGTAGAATGACCCCTGTTCACGGATGGGTATGGGATACGTCGTTCATTTTGGCGCTGTAAGCTGAGAGGGTAAGAAGGAAGGACTGTTTGTACATGGTCATAAAGAAAAAATCTGCTTCTGTAACAGCCATTTCCTGATTGTTCATCTTGTTAATATTGCTGTGGTACGTGCATTGTAGTTTTTTCTCTTTAAATAAGAATTTTGCAAAAATAACCACGTGTACAAGCCACTTCATAACTGGGATTTGCTGCTGTAGAGGTACAGTTCTTAGTTTATTTTGTAACACGAGGAGATTATTATGTGTTAATACACATCGTGAGGCAAGCTTGCGCGCATGCTGTCACAGCTTGTGGACGTTGCACACCACCCTCGCCTAGCTCTGATACGCCGGTTGGGGAGCTGTGGCACTCTTGCTGATGTGGTTGATCATATAGAAGGAAATAGAGGACTAAGTGGAGGAGCCAGCACAACGATGATTACATTATGGTTTATTGAGAAAAAATACAATTGTACATTTTTTCTATGGAAGCTCTGCAATTTTTCCAAATTAGGATTCACATTTAACTTGGTGAGAACTTAGGGAAAGGGATATATTTTCCCAGTGTATTAGCTGGTAAATGTACATTTTATATATACTCTAAGAAGCAGAGACACCATACCAGTTCAATTCACACTCCAGTTTTCTGTATTTTTCTTATGATTTTCAGGGTGGTTAATGACGTCTTCTTGCTGAAGAGTTGCCATTATAATCACGTTCCTTAAGCCGTACCCATGATTCTTTGTTCCCGGTATAGTGGAAGAAACTCATACTCTGAGGTGGATTTTGTTTCACATATTCCAACTGGAGGTTAGGTTAGAGTATGTACAGTTAAGCTAGGTTAGGTTAAGTTTAAACTGTCAGGTTATGATAGTCATTTCTGCCATTAGGCTGATGAATAAAACAATTTGTCACAGTGGAACATAACGATAAGCTGTGGGGAAACAGATCTAACAAGCATTCATTTGCCACTCCAAAAATAAAAAGAAATAGACTGTCAGGAAGCAGAACTGATTAGTAAGGTGCTACTTAAAGTAAGGATGAAGATGCCATAATAACTGATTACAGTGAATGCAGGAAGTAGTGGTGTCACCCCTGCAGGTAGGGTGGTGAAAGTCTTGCCATCCCTTGGGGCAAGCTTTGACTGAAATTGTATTATCAGTTCAATTAGTTGGTATGCGGGAGTATAATTACCTTTGCAATGGCACCCACATATGTGTTCCTATTCTCATTCATTCCCACTTTTCTTCCTTCTGTTTTTTTTTTTTTTTATTATACTGGACCCTTCTTTCCCATATTTTCCCAAAATTGTATAGTGTTCTCTTTGCCTCCTCTACAGTGCCATTGTCGAATAAAAATTTGCTTATAACTTGTTCCTCTTCATAAGGTTGTTGAAGTCTTGTACATTTCTGTCTTTTTGCTGCATAGGCTGGACACCACGTAATGAAGTGCTTCAGGTCTTCTTTCTTCTCCACATATATCACAATGTATCTCTTCATTTTTAAACCTATTGTTTGTTTGTATTGTTTGACCTACACTTGATCAGTGTTACTGAAGCTGTTCTGTTGTCATACACCCTTTCCTGTCCCCCAGTCCCTCTTCTCCATTCTTGATATATTCTTCTATCTATCTATCTATTGCCAGACACCATAATCCCGTAAGGGGTGGCCATTTGACTTTAAGTTATTTATTTTACGGGGAGGGGCACTAACCCTCCACCAACCCACTTGTTGACACGTAGGGAGCACGTATGGTTTGGTTATATGGTTACCACCCAGCGTTGTAAATGGTTTCTTGGCTTACAGGAAACCATTTGGCTTGTCACTCAATGTAATGCCACCTGTAAAGGAAAGAAAAGCAGTAAGAAGTGACAGGAAATATAGGAGAAATAGGAAGAAAGGAGGGCAGGCACAGAAAAAGAATGATAAAGGCTAAGGAAGAAGTAGGCAGCACTACATCAAGTGAGTGGATGATGGTCGCCTCTCAAACTTGTTTTTTCACTCTTTTCCTGCCTTCTCTCATTGTTTTTTTTATTTCTTCGCAAGTTGCTTTACTTACACTACCACTCTCTATTCCTTCCTCTTTCAGATCTTTGATAAGCTCATTCAACCACTTTTCTGCAGCTTTCTCATTTCATCAGTTATACTCCTCATCAAGTCATTACTTGCACTGCCTAATATTTGCCATAAGTATTTCCACTGCCCTTCTGTTATTCTTGCCCTCATACTTGTTGCTTCTCTCTCAATGTAGCTCCTTGTACACATCCCTAATCCCCCCAAATTTGTCTTTTTACACTATATACTGTACTTGTAGTTTATCTATTTCTTGCAATGCAAATCTTATCAGATTCACTCCATGTAATATTGATGTCAGAGCTATGGTTTTCCCGTATGTCTTTCCTATTACCATTTTTGAACAACCTTGGGCTCAACTGAATAGGCGATATTTGCCAGTCTTTTGCTTTCTCTGTCATCTTTTCTTTATGCATCTTAAAGCAGTAGTAGTAGTTGTTCCCTAGGCAGCCTGACTGAACAGCCTCGAGTCCCTGAGGAAGTCCACGGCCGAGACTGTGCTTTCCCACAGAGCTCTCAAGTAGTGTATGTTGTGTTGTTGGTGCAGGTGATTGTGTGCAGTGCAGTCTTCCATAATGTTCTTAATCGTATGGGATGCTGTGTTGTATCCTGGACAGGTGTCAGTGATGGAGTCATCCAGCCTCTTCTGATAACTCAAGAGGGCTGGATGATGCCTGCATCTCAGCCTGGCCAGGTGGACCCTGTCCTCACAAGGGATGTAGAATTCAAAAGTGTGGATATCAGGAGGCTGTGCCTGCAGCTGTGTGTTATCGTTGAGTAACTGAATGGAGCAGTGAGTGATTTGAGTATGGATATGCTTCTGGAAGCTGATTTGAGGAGGGAGAGATGACAGTATACAGTATGTGTATGATATCATGTGCTGGGTGTTATGTTTCTTGGTATATGTGGATGTGCTGCCATGTAGTGTAGTGGAGGATGTGGGTTTGTGAAGGCTGCAGCAAGAATTTGCCTCATGTGTAGATGATCTTTGACTTTGAGAATTGGTTTTTTGGTGTAGGTGGTCTGTGGGTAATAGTAACTGTGCAGCTTGTGATTATTTTTAGGGCCTTGTTTTGCATGGTCTGTAGAATGTTTTAGTGAGATCAGAAGCCCAAGCAGGGCTTGCATAATTCATCACTGAATGTATATATTGTTTGTGTACTGTGGTGGTGGTTTCTTTGTTGTGTTCAAATGTTGTAAAGGCAAGTGATGTCAAGGTGTTGAGTCTTGGTGTTAATTTATCTTTAATGTTTGTGATGTGTTTAAATGACATTGATGAATTTTACACCAAGGATTGTGTGTGTATGTGGTAGGGGAGTGTTGTTTATGGTGAGGTGTGGAATGTGACTGTTCTGCTGTCCAGTTTGTGAGAAGGGTCACTGTAGATTTGACGGGGGCTATTTTGAGCCTGTTTGTGGTGAACCATTCATGTGGTGTGTTGAGGTAAGGTTGGAGGATGTATTTACCTATTTGTAGTATACAGGAATTGAGCTAAGCTGTGTTTGCATTTTGGTGTGTGCATGCATTATGTTGTCTGCATAGGAAGCTATGTGTATTTGTGGGATGCAGGTATGTCATGCATGTATAGGTTAGAGAGTTGGGGACAAATCAGATCCTTGGGGGATGCCAATTGTGTAGTTTCTGATGTTCAGTGACTGACTGGCAAATGTTACATGTGCACATCTGCCTGCCAAATAGTTTGCCAGACATCTTTTTGTGTTATTGTGGATGTTTGTGTTGAATATTTTGTGAGGTTGTGGTAGGGGATGGCATCAACAGTTTTGCTAATGTCTAGTGTGACTAGGAGTGTTCTGTGAGGTGGCCTAGCTGAATTGATGCCATCAAAAACTCTCTGTGTATGGTCTTTAAGAAGAGTGTTTGTGGAATGCAATGGCCCAAAACCATTTTGTGATGGGGCTAGGGGGATGTGAGGTGTAACTAGTTGTAATACCAGTCATTCAGTGACTGGATGGGGTGCAGAGGAGTGTGATGGGGCAGTGTGGGGAAGGTAACGTGGGGTCTTTGTTGGGTTTGGGGATAGTGATGATAGTAGCATGGTTCCAGATGTTGGATATTATGTTGTGTGAGTAGCCGTAGTTTGATATGTTGGTGAGTGCTTGTATGCCTTGTGGTCCAAGTTGTTTAATCTTAAAGCGGTTCTTAAGGCTGGTTCACACGAGCTAAGTCGCTCCCCCCCCCCCCCCCACCGATTTGCAGGGAAAAAATACCTATTTTGGCATCTCTCCCAGAAAAGTGTTCACGTGTACATGGACTGCAAAGACAGGAATGCAGGTGTTTACAAAGATGAACCACTGTACCCATACTTGTGCAGCTCTTGCACTTTTGCCTACATCAAGATCACAGATGCGATTTAGATCATGTGAATTACTGTCACTCAGCTTTCTGGTGGCTTCAAGGGCTGTATCCATAAATTTTCTTAAGCATAAAATCATGTATAAGATTCCTTGTGTATACCTTACCTCATACTTAAATAATAATACATTGCACCCTCACACAATATGAGTTTATGGGCGGCAGAAACCCTCGCATTCTACGATTTCACTTTGTGTGAACCAAAGAACTTATGGGAAAAATGGAGTATGGTGGACAGCCCACCCAGGGCTTGGTCTTCGGGTCCCTCTCCTGCTAATACTTTGTCCCTCTCCAGCCTACTCTATCCTTCTAATACTTTGTCTGGTTGGACTAACAAACAGAACACCATGTACCTTTATTTAAGTGACTTCTGGGCTTGTTAAGAAGGGAGGGAGTGGGTGGGTATTCGAGGCTTGGGGCGTCTACTCTTGCCCCGTGGGGTGGTGCGCTCCTTTGTTACCTTCACTGTCACTGCTGAGGTGTCCTGGAGGTGCAATAAAGCCTTGAAAGTTGACAGCTGAGACTAAGATGAACAGGTGGGTACTGTTATGATGCTAAAACTGACCACAGGATGCGAGGTACAACGTGGCAATATGGAGGAGAAGTGTTTATTTACCCAGGAAAGTCGGTAGATGGCACGCAGATAGCTGGCCAGCCGCCTGCCATTTTGAATCTGGCTCATTGTCAGCCACCTGCCTTCATGTGACTGACTCGCATTGTCCAGCCCGACACTTGTGGTAATGGTGGGAAGTCCATTTCTGCCTTGGAATCATACAGCCGATTCGCATGTTGGGAAGTTCGATTCGCAGATTTCACATTTGATAAAAATAAGCATTTGCTGGGTTGACCTCGCAATGTAGGTGATTCGCACCGTGTGAGTTTGCATTGTGTGGGGGTGCACTGTACTTTTATACTCACCCAAACTGGAATGAACGTTTAAGTGAGAGTAGTAGTAGTTGTAGCGTAAATACACAAGATGTCATATTCATCTTTGTTCTCAGAGCTTTGCCTTGTTCGGTGTTTCCATCTTAATAGGCTCGGCCTCAATCTCCCGGTTCCGGCAAAAAAGACCGACATGTCGGTCTCTCCATACCGGCAAAAAAAGCCGCCACGATTTCTGACTGGGAGCAAATTCTGGCAAAAAACGGCTGCGATTTAGCTCATGAACAAGACTTTACTGTCATGTTATCCCAAGGTACTTTATTCTTTGACTCACCCATATTCCCATACCGTAATCTCATCAGGTTTATTTTTCATATTAGTTATCAATATTTGGCTCTTCTGCCTATTTATTTTTAGCTCGCAGTCTTCAATATTTGGCTATTTTGCCTGTTTATTTTTAGCTCACACTCTTCACTAACTTATATAACCTCCTGCATTACTTTTGCTGCATTCTCTATGCTGTTTGATAGCAGTAATCCGCCATCTGCAGAAAATATTGATGTTGTTATAAACCTTTCATCCAGGTAACCCTCGCCCAATTTTTTTCAGTCTTTCCATTATCTTGTATGTTAATAACTTGAAAATAGTTGTTGAGCCTGTGCACCCCCTGGCATATTCCACTCTTGGTATTATTACCTTTCTAACTTCTCCTAATCTTACACAGTATTTGTTTTAGCTCCTTCGTACATCTTTGCTATTACAGTACAGTACTGTACAGTAGGTACGCACAGTACGCGAGTTCACGTGTGGCAGAGGAGGCCGCTTACTAGGAATTTGCTTACTGTGAATACATAAACTTATGGGAAAAATTACATATGGGCACACCCCCCTGCATTGGTAACCCTTGAGTCTCCTTTCAGACCTAAGTATTGTATTGTACAGGGAAACACATATTACCTAAGATAAACCAACAATATTATGGCTTTGCTAAATCAACAAGGAAATGGCTTAACTTAACCAAGAAGAATATGGCTGCTCACCTTAACCCAAGAGGACAACAGGCTTAATGGACATAAGAAGGGGATCCGAGGCAGGGTGAGGCATCTAGCGTGCACCTCCTGCACCACCTGCCACACCACCTTCCTCGCCACGCTCGTCACCAGCACTTTCAACACTTTCACTAGCTAATGCACTCACTTTGTTCGTAGACCCTTCAAAGTCTATTTCTGACACCTCAGACATCGCATCATCCTCTTGATCCTCCCCAGGAAATGGCTCTTCTGATGTTGAAGGGAGTGATTCCTCACTTTCTTGAGGCCACAGGTACCTGGTGATGAGGGTTTGTGTGTGCCTGTCTGTGCAGTAGTGGAAGATTCTGTCCAGTGAAGTCATCACCACCTCCACTCGCAACTGACAGTGATCGATGTCCTTGAATTCTTACTTGAATTTATTTTTGGCACACAGTACTGTACCTGGCTGATCCCCATCATTGACAAGTCTCCACTGTCCATCACTGGTGCTGCTGGCTCTTCTGGGGTAACCCCAGATTTGGGCCACTGTCGCTGCCATCTCGCCTATTACGAGTTCAGTTTGTGTACTATTAAAAAATACACTAAAATTCTGTAAAAAAAAAAAAAGTCCTCGCGTACAATGAGATTTGCATACTGTTCATACCTACTGTACTTCTGTAATGAGGATTTGCTTTATACTCTATCAGAATTTCTGCCATTTTCTCTTATAGTACCAAATGCTTTCGCATAATCTATAGAAATTACAATTAGTGGCTTTTTACCAGTGCGATAGTGAAGCTGGTACTGGTTTTGTTTGCAGTTTGTATGTGTCTTATAACACAATAACCACACAACTGCTAAAGATATCATCACAAAATTGTACAGGTGTGTAGTAGGAGAAAAAAACGATTACGAGTTCAAAATTGGTGAAAGTTTGTCAAGGTCTGTGCATCTGTTACCAAGATACCTTTGCAACTGCTCAAGATATCATCACAACATTTTACAGGTGTGTAGTAGGGACGAAGATCTACGAGTTCGAAATTGGAGAAAGTAGGTCAGGTTCATTTTGAGCCGTGCTAGATATGTATCGGCTCGCGGCTGGTGTGACTACTCCCATGGAGGGGCCTCTAGTTCATTCTAAATGTGTTTTCAGTACAATAATATAAATACGTTATTGTCTGTTTTCCTCCTATGAAACCTGCTTATGTGTCTTTTCTCTTTTCAGTATTCTGTAGGTACTCTTCAGTGCCCAACCTCATTACTGCCATTAACAGCTTATTGTATAACCAATATACCAATGAGCCTTAACTAATTTACAGGTTTGCCTGTCTTGGGGATCATTATTGTTATAGAATCTTTCCATTCCTCTGGTGGCATTCCTGACTTTACTCAAGCATTCTACTATTATTTTCATCATAATATCACTTTCCAAGAAACTTTTATAAAATTCTGGCCATATTTTGTCTGGTCCTGCTACCTTTCTGTTTCTCATCTTTATTAAACACTTTTTTTTTTTTATGCAAGGAAGAAGGAACCAAAGGCCAGGACCCGCATACTGTTCCTTCCAAGAAAAAGTAAAAACGATACCAAAGAGAGCCAAATTCAAGATCCATTCATTTCGAGATGCCTGGACACACTGCGTTTGAAAGATTGGAGATCATAGGAAGTAGGGAATACAGACAGAGGAAGACAGTTCCAGAGTTGACCAGTTGCATAAATGAAGGACTGGGAGTAACGGTTAACTCTTGCATTAGAGAGTTGGGCAGAAAAGGGATGAGAGTTTGTTGCTGGACGGGTACTACGTGCCCTTCGTAGAGGTGGAGGGATGCAAGCAGACAGTTCAGAGGAACAGTGACCATTGAAGTAGCAATAGAAGAGAGATAAACAAGCAACAGTGCGGCGAAGAGACAAAGGTTGAAGGGAATCAGTAAGAGAAGGAGAGTTAATGAGACGAAAAGCCTTTGACTCCACCCTATTGAGAAGAACTGCATGTGGGGAGCCTCCCCACACATGAGAGTTGAACTCCATACACGGGCAAATAAAACCCGTGTACAAGGTCAACATCTGTGCAGGGATAAAGAAAGTTCGGAGTCGGCCCAGCACACCTAATCTCTTGGAAGCAGATTTCACAAGAGATGTAATATGTTCTTTCCAATACAAATCCCGAGAGAATGAAACCCCTAGCATGTTCAGGGAATGATGCAGGACTGAGCTGGACATTATTAAACATCAGTGGGTAATCCTGAGGAAGATTTTGTCGGGTTGATAAATGTAAGAACTGAGTTTTTGATGCATTAAGAATACAGTAACAAGATTATTTTTACCCCAATCAGAGATATGAGCCAAGTCAGACATTAGGTGTGCCATAGCCTCATCCCTTGTTTGCTGAAGTAACTGCTGAGATGGGCGTTGCGGGAACTGAATGGAAAGGTGAAGGGTGGAATCATCAGCATATGAGTGGATAGGGTTAGATGTACAGCTTAGAAGGTCATTGATGAATAAAAGAGAGAGAGTTGGTGATAGGACAGAGCCCTGAGGAACACCACTGTTGATAGGTCTAGGAGAAGAACGATGGCCGTCTACAACAGCAGCTAATGAACGACCAGAAAGGAAGCTAGTGATGAAGGCACAGATAGAAGGATAGAAACCATAGGAGGGCAGTTTGGAAATCAAAAATTTATGCCAGACTCGATCGAAAGCCTTTGAGATATCAAGTGCAATGGCAAAGCTTTCGCCAAAGTTCCGAAAGGAGGATGACCAGGAGTCTGAAAGGTAGATGAGAAGATCGCCAGTGGAGCGTCCCTGACGGAACCCATACTGACGATCAGAAAGAAGGTTGTGACAGGAAAGATGCTTTAAAATTTTTCTGTTAAGAACTGATTCGAAAACTTTTGAGACACAGGATGTTAAAGCAATTGGACGATAGTTAGAGGGTTGGGAATGGTCACCCTTCTTTGGGACTGGCTGAATGAGAGCAAACTTCCAGCAAGAAGGAAAGGTACAAGTTGACAGACAAAGGCGAAAGAGTTTACCTAGGCAGGGTGTAAGCACAGAAGCACAGTTTTTGAAGACAACAGGAGGGACTCCATCAGGCCCATATGCCTTGTTAATATTGAGGCCAGTGATGGCAGAAAATACATCAGCTGAAGAAATTATAATGCCAGTCATAAGGAAGTCTGAGGGGGGAAGTGATGGAGGAACAGCACCGGAATCGTCTAAGGTAGAATTGGAGGAGAAAGTCTGAGCGAAGAGATCTGCTTTATCAGTAGAAGAAATAGCTACAGAGCCATCAGAGTAGAAAAGAGGAGGGAAGGATGATGAGGTAAAGTTGTTAGAAAGGTTTTTGGCAAGGTGCTAAAAGGAGCGAGAAGAATTCGAGTTGGAGAGTTGGGAACATTTAGCACAGATGAAATTATTTTTATCAGCGCGAAGAACAGACTTAGGATGATTCCGGATAGAAATATAAAAAAGATGTACTTCAGGGGTGGGTTGGCTCCGGTACCTTTTAAAGGCCCTCTCTCTGTTGCGGACAGCATTAGAACAAGCGTGATTAAACCAAGGCTTTCTTGCATTAGACAGAGGATATGAGAAAGGAATGTATGCTTCCATGCCGGAGAGAATAACCTCTGTATTGCGCATATGAATTATTCCTCCTTTTACTTTGAATAACGTTTCCATATGTTCTCTACTTTTACACACCATGCATCTATACAGTATACTGTGTTTCCTCCTCCCCCTCTTCAACTCTTTCTCCTAGTCTTACTACTTGAACTGCTTTCCCTTTTTTATACCTTCCTATATTCTTTCTGATTCATTTTTATATCTTTGTTCCTTATTCCATACTCATCTGGTATCATTTTCATGTCTTATATGCTGCCCCCAAGAAATTCAGTATTTGTCTGCATATCTTCCTTCTCTTCTTCATTGCTATATTCTATATGTACCTTTAGATCTTCGTCTACCATTTCTTTGTCTGCTTTCATCATTTTTATGTATTTCCACATATTTTTCCCCTCTGGTCTTGTCCTTCTTTATTATATTTGTTAATTTGTTTATTCATTTCTTTATCATTAACTGTACCTTTATTTGTTCTACAGTTAGGTAAAGCATTTCCCATATCTCTTGCTCTGTTATTTGTTTTAATGGCCTTCCTCCTATTTCTGTTTTGTCTCCTTTCCTTGATTTTATTTCTTATTTCCCAGGCTTTGGAGTCACTGCCTAAACACCCAACTCCAACTCCTTCATTTCTTGTGTCCAACTCCAACCCCTTTGACTTTCTCTGCAGTAAATTTGCCATGATGGGTCCTCAATGACTTGCACATGTTAAAAATTCCCACCTCACAGTTTACAGGCACTTGCAGACGGTTCCATGTAACTTTTTACTAAAACCATCTCAGTCCTAGTAATTTCATATTAAAGAAACTCACCTCTAGATTCTAGGATCAAGGAATTATCCAGTTCACTCAGTGGGAAATATGCTGATTGTGGTGTTTGTTTACGTTCTGTTCTTGTCATTTTATTGACAGTTGGCAACACCTATGTTTACTGTATGATCAGTATAGATGACAAACAGGAGAACGACAAACAAGTCTTAAATAAATTGTGGAAAATAAGAGAAAAAAAGAAAAAAGAGCTGCACCAGCAACAAGAAATAAATCCGAAGGAGCTGTTGTTCGATAGGCACTAGCTTCAGATTGCATCTGCATCATGTTTAAATTTTCTTTACTGGTGGTCGGAGCAGAGACTTTTATTTTACCGACTCCAGCTCCATCATCACCATAATTGCTTCTGACTCCACAGCCCTGCTTATATCCTTACTTAACGATGGTGGTTCTTTTTTTTGCCTCGAGTCCTCCTTTTCCTCCTCTTATATTTCCCTTCTAAAGTACATTTAGCTGTTTCATTTATCATTAACTCTTTCATATATTCCGCTTCCATTTCTCTTAATGCTTTTTCCATTTCTTTTATATATACACATATAGATTCTTTTTCTTTTTTTAGTAATACCTTTCAATCCATTCCTCTTCCTCATATTGCTTACCTTTTGACTTTATCTTTACTAATATTTCCATTAGATTATGGTCTGAAATATAAAAATTCTTTTTCTTCATCTATCTTCACACTTAAATTCATCATAAATATTGTTTGTTACTAATTCAAAGTTAACTGTGGTACACTTTTTTGTCAGTCTATACTCCAAGTATATAATTATCCCTTCACAGTTTTCATCATTTAACATTATTAACCCATATTTCTCCATCCAATTAATTATTATTCTCCCATTGTCTAATCTTTGTTCTCCCTTGGAACTTGCATGTCCATTAATCCGCCGAGTCCCACTGACGTACGATGCACTTCACTACTTTTTTCTGCGAACAGACCCAGTGCCGTGCATCGTACGTCACTCAGTTGCAAGGCCCATTGTGAGCACATTTGTCAACATTCGCTGGTGATTTTTGGTAGGCATATGTGGGAGACCTTCCTTTACCTGCTTTCAAGTGGGGATACTGCCTGGCCTCACCTAACCCCCCCTCCCCCCTCCCCCCTCACTGGGCAATACATCTGTTAGCTGTAATCTGGCCAGTAAAGGTATATTGCCCCACGGTCTCTCCAATGATGAAATTCACGGTGGAAGTGATTCCTAAGGTGGAGGACAAAGAAACAAAGAAGCTAGAGGTAGAAACAAACAAAAGTGATGAGGTGGTAATGTCGTAAAGGAAGGTGCCATATACTGGGGTTTTGGGTGAGTGAACAATGCTTATAAATTACTATATTATTGTGTGAAAACCAATATAGACTTTTACTATACATAAATTGGTACCAAGTAAATGAAATAAATACGTAATTTAAAGTGGCTTGAATTAGTTAACCCTTCCATAGTTCGTTTTCTTTAGCCAGGTACCCTGAAAAAGAAGGAAAACGTAAGGTTGAGTGACACCTGTATCAACATTTCTAACTTTAGAATCGCAATTTCTCTATGAATTTTTGATGTTTCTCACCAAAAGCAAAGGTTTCAGCCAAAAAACAAAAAGTCGAAAATCGGTTGGGACCTGGGGGTAGGCTGGGTAAAAAAACCGTCGGGACTGGACGGGTTAAAATCACCAATTATTAGTAAAGGATCCCTTGTTCATCATCATCATCTAATCCTGTGTTGCCCCATGAGGAGTGTAGGAGCCTGGGGCTTGGCAAGTTGGCCTTGACATTTAAGGTGAGGACCAGCCTCACTTATCCCTGAGTGGCAATACGTGAGCAGTAATCCCCAACCATCTCTTGGATATGGAAACCTGAACAGGCCCAATGCAATAGGAGCATTCGCAGTAAGGAGTCGTTACTAGGTACCGCCAGAATTTTTAATTTCTGATTTTATTTACAGTACTATGCATAATTCTTACATACGGGTTTTTTTTATGAAAATAAAATATACAAATTTTTCTCATTCATTTAAGGTGTGTTTGGTGCCTAATAATGAGGTTACAAGGTGCTTTGTGATGGTTAACAATTTTGTGGCGTTGGTTATATACGGCAAAGGATGAAGATTATCGGTTTTCACACATATGTACGGATATTTCTTTATTTATACTTTTATTCAAATACTCCCAGTGGTCACCAGCAAAGGTATTAACAGAAAAAAATAAGATTATCGTCAGACACTCGGGTTCCTACGGACAGAAGATCGCAGGTGGCAAAGGAACAAACTCGGCAAAGAATCTATGATTTATCTCTCAACTCATAAATGCTGAAACGTTTCACTGCCTGAGAAGCAAATAATAGTTAATATATGTCTAAAGTATTATTATTTACAGGTTATATGCGTAAAACTGCTTATACCTGTATTTCACCAATACCAACCATTATAACTATTTCTAGAATCTGTTGTGTATGAAGTAAATAACGAACAGTGTGACTGAGTAGCTATATTAATATTCTTCTTTATATGAACTAACATAATTTTAAAGTCATGGATATTGCTGTCATGTTAAATTAACAGATGGAGAAAACGGTCTCGGCTCCAGACCTGCCTGGTGCCTGGCGTACGAGCGTTTGTCAACAGACATAAACATTCACCTTCAATGTGACAAACTGTATATGTGCCGTGGCTGACTGCAAGTTGGATTAAAGAAAGACGACAACAAGGAAGAAGGACGCAAGATATGTCAGAGGCTGGGCCAGGTTCCCATCTGCCAAGACAGAACCAGTGAGAAGAAAAGTGTGAGAAGACAGGTGCAGAACTCAAGAGGGAAGTGGGATGGAAAGCCTTTCATACTGCAGGCAGCAACTATCTGGTGAAA
>JAGKTI010011043.1:0-27209 GCA_018397915.1 Birgus latro
GGTGTAAGCACAGAAGCACAGTTTTTGAGGACAACAGGAGGGACTCCATCAGGACCGTATGCCTTTTTAGTATTGAGGCCAGTAATGGCAGAGAACACATCAGCTGAAGATATTTTAATGTCAGACATGAATGTGTAAAGGAGTTAAGTAGACCATTATCACTAATATTCAAAGAATCTTTAAGTCAAGGTAAACTAACAGATATTTGGAAGAAAGCAAACATTGTCCCCTTATTCAAGAAAGGGAATAGACTCAACCACCGTCCAGTATCACTAACCAGTGTAGTAAGTAAGATACTGGAAAAGCTAATGAAAAGTCTGGGTAAACTATCTAGAAGAACACAATATGATAACAGAAAGGCAGTTTGGTTTCAGAAAGGGAAAATCATGTGTTGCTAATTTATTATGCTACTATGACAGAGTTGCAGAAACATCACAGAAAAGAGAAGGATGGGTGGACAGTATCTATCTAGATTTCAAGAAAGCATTTGACAGAGTACCACACCAAAGACTTTTATGGAAACTGTACCATCAAGGAGGAATCCGAGGCAAACTGTACTATTGGATGCAAGACTTTCTCAGAAAAAGAGAAATGGGAACAGTACTAAGGGGTAATTACTCATCATGGAGGGAAGTGACTAGCAGAGTTTCACAGGGCTCAGCACTAGCACCAATTATGTTTTTAGTGTATATAAATGACACAGATAATAATATTCAAAATGAAAGCTATTTAAATACATTTGCTGATGATGCAAAAATACAAAGGAGAATTACAGTATTAACATAGACTCTCGTAAAGAGCTACAAGACGAATTAAATAAACTTCATGAATGGAGTAATACATGGCAAATGGAATTCAACGTGGACAAGTGTCATGTAATCAAGTTTGGTAAAAGTGGGAAAAGACCAGATTGGGATTATAAATTAGGAAGTAAAACCCTACGCACATCAGAAAGAAATGATGATGATTTAGATTTGCCTCCCCATTGGGAGGACATGGGCAAAAACAAAAGCTCGTCAGAGAAAAGATGTACAAAGATTTAGGGTTACGGGTTAACGTGGGGGAGGGTAGGTAGCCACAACCCCCAAAATCACAGAGGCAAGTGCCCGAGCAATAGTTTCTGCAGCCAAACGATAGTCGTCATCCCTGAGAAGCTGCTCACCAAGGCCACGCCGAAGACAATATGTTGCGGGACAGTCAAGAATATAATGTAAAAGAGGCATTGCACTAATGCCGAAGCAGTGAGGGCACGGCTCCGGGTTTCCACCAGTCATCTGGTTATAGCATGGATATCCCAGACGCAACCGGCGAAGCTTGACAAGAAGGTGATTGGGTGTGCTGGTGGGTACATCAACAGGTGTATTGGTTGTAGCAATGGCATACCAGGTGGCAGAGCGAGAGCCTTCGTATACCTGGAATTGATGATCTTCCCGGGAAAGACGGTGGACAGCGTTAGTTACTTGTTGCAAGATGCGAGATAAGCTAGGTCGTAACGGAAAGGTGACGATAGGGAGAGTGCAGGCGAGGTGAGCAGCAGCATCAGCACGCTCGTTGCCCATAATTCCAACGTGTCCAGGAATCCAGTGTAGATAAATTTCACCTCCCCGGCTAGCGATGGCAATTGCAACAGCCAGGATGGAGGTAAGTAGGAACCTGTTGTCTGTGAAATTGAGCTGCTGCAGGCCATGTATAGAAGAGAGGGAGTCTGTATGTATAATGATGCGCCGATGGAAGTGGCGATCGGCATGGCGAAGAGCACCAAGGATAGCAACAAGCTCAGTTTGGTAGGCTGAAGCGCCAGAGGTGACACGCCAGGACTCAACCCACTCGTCACAAATAAAAGCAGCGCCTGCAGTCCCATCAGCACCCACAGACCCATCTGTATAATAGACGTCAGCATCAGGAATGTAGAGAGCCGCCATACGACACAATCCATCCTGTTGGAGAAGAGCAGGAAGAGAGGCCCTTGGGTTTGCGACAGTAGGCTCAACACTCCTAATCACAGGAGGAAGCCGGGTGGTGCTGGAGCATAGGCAGGGTCAGGCAAATCAGGACCACCCCTGACGGCATCAGCGGCATCAAGTCTGCAAACTGCGTTGGCGGCAAGGAGAATCCAATCACCTCCAGGGCATGGATTTGGGGGCTGATCAAGTGTTCGCCGGAGGAGAACAGAGACAGGAAGGTGGGGCTGGTGCCTGCATAGCTTAGCAGTGACAGCTGCTGTTTGTGCCCAAATGCGATGTTGCAGAGATGGGAAGCCGCTCTCAGCCCGAAGATTAACAAGACGCGTCCGTGGTGGTGCCCCAAGCATCACACGTAGGGCAGTATTTTGTACCACTTCCAGGGAACAATGAAGCAACTCTGAGATCCCAATGAGACATACAGCCCCATAATCCACAAGGGATTGGATGGCGTGGGTGTAAAAGGTTCGCAGGATGCTGTACGAGGCACACATATTGCGGCTAGAAAGGGCTTTGAGGGCAGAGATGCGAGTAGCCGCCCGTTCCCGTACATACCTCACATGGCTGGCAAACTTTAGATGGTTGTCGAACCAGACGCCTAGGTACTGGTGACATCATACAAAGGTAAGGCATTGACCCCCAAGGAGGAGGGGACGGTCTGGGTTGCAAAGACCAAAAGGTAGGCATTTGGTCTTGTTAAAGTTGATTTTTAGACCAAGTTCGCAACATTTGTCATGAAGGCAGACGAGTGCAGTTGGTGCCTGGGTATAGCAGTTTCGCCCGGAGAAGACCAATGCTAAGTCATCTGCAAAGGACATTAGAGAAATCCCTTGACCATAGTCAACAGTGAGCAGTTCCTCTATCAACACATTAAATAAAAGGGGACTGAGAACACTGCCCTGGGGTGTGCCATTGACGTGTGGATAAGGGGGGGATATTTTGCCCTGGAATTGCACACAAGCAGCTCGGTCGAGGAAGAAGTCCCTCGCCCATGAGAGGAGGTGACCACCCATGCCCTTGGCTGCGAGGGCTGCCAGTACTGCATCCGAGTTGGCAAGTTCAAACGCCTTCTCGAGATCGAGGAAGACAGCCATGCCACGACCACTCCTCAGTTCGCCAAGAAAGGAGGCCAAGAAGTGCTGAGCACTCCTGCCAGGGAGGTAAGCGAAGAGCCGTGGATGGAGCAGTCCCAACCTCCAGGCAAGACGAGAGAGGATTAGCCTCTCAGCAGTCTTGACAATACAGCTGAGGAGAGATATCGGCCTCATGGAGTCCGGGTTGCGTGGCTTAGGGATGGGGTGAATAATGGCTGTCTTCCACGATCCCGGGAGACGCCCTTCAAGCCACGAGTGATTAAACAGATCCAGGATACGAGCCTTCCCTCCTTGGCTGGTGCGAGCCAAGAGGGAGTAGACAAGGCCATCAGGGCCTGGAGCCGTATCCTTTCTGCCGTTTAACACTCGATCCAGCTCCCCAACAGTGAATAGGTGGTCTGCAACGTCAGGTCGAGAGCAAGCAGCCTCAACCAAGGCCGTATGGGGGCCTGCAAGACGAGCTTGCAGATCACCGATAGACTGTGGGAGGTTAGTGGGGGCGGTACGGGCAGCAAAATGAGCAGCAAGATGAAGTGCCACGCCAGCAGGGTCAGGATGTGAAGGTGTTCTTGCCGGTCGGGGGGAGTAAATGGACTTAATCCCCGCCCACATCTCACCAAGTCTGGAGTGACCTGCACCACCTCATCCAAGCCTCGTCCCAAATGCGGCGCTTTTCCTGCGAGACATGTCGCTCCACTGCAGCCAAGTATTCCCTGGTCAGAGAAGAAGGCCACTGACGGTAGGTCTTGCGGGCTGAGTTCAGCCGATGGTTAAGCTCTTGGACCCGCTCGTTGTAGAACCAGTGGTCCTTGACGAAAACCGTGGGGCGCTTAGTGAGGGGAATACTGGCTGCAGCGGCGCGATGTAAGGCATGGGCAACCTGCTCAGCATGTCCCTCAAGGGAATGCGGGGAAACAACAGTTTCCATAGCGACCTCCACAGCCCTCGCATACTCTGGCTAGGGTGCACGCCGTAAGTCCCAGCGGGGAGGAGGCGGAAGAGGAGCCGCCTGCAATTCCATCACCACAGCGAAGTGATCACTGGTGAGGAATGAGTGCAGGGACCACGTCGACATACTAACAAGAGATGCAGAGGCTATGGAAAGGTCGAGCCTGCTGCCAATGACATGCGTGGGCTCGGAAAAGTTGTTTAGTAAGGAGATCCCCGCAGTTTCCTCGAGGGCCATGGCAACATGTCGTCCTGCCTCATTCGCCGAAGGGGCGAGGAGAGGATGGGGTGGTGAGCATTAAAGTCTCCCCCAATGACTGTGGGCACAGCAGCAGCGTGATTTAGAAGCTCCCCAACGTCTAGGGTCCCACTGTGACTTTTATAGATATTATATATAGTTAAGGAAGTCGTGGCAAGCTGCAGGGTTACAGCTTGAACTTCAACACCCTCTCCGAAGTGAATAGGAGGGTTGCATTCTGTGCAGGGGATGTAGTCCTTCACAAGGATGGCACAACCCCGTGTAGTGCCCCGGATCCTAGGTAGAAAGAATCCATTGTAGCCTCGGAGTCTAAAAGGGGAGCTGTGAGGAAGGAGCGTCTCCTGCAAAAGGACTACATGGATATTCTCCATGTCAGCCACTTCCTGGAGGTGAGGGAGCTTACTCCATGCCCCCAAACAGTTCCACTGCAATACACGGAGGTAGGCAGGAGTGGTTAGAGTGGGGAAAGGTGAGCAGTCCCGTGCAGTGAGACCTGGAGCATCGCGCTCTGCCTCCACCATTGCCAAAGCTAGGGGTAGCCTTGCTGAGGTGTGAACTGGGCCTTGAGGGTGTGCAGGCTGGCACCGAGGAGCAGGAGCTCTGCATTTTTCCTCTGTCACTGCTGAGGCTGGGGCAAGTACCGGCGGAGGTGTGACCAGGCCTGGAGAGAAAACTGTCTGCCACTGACGATGAGTAGCCCTTCGCTCTGCCTCTACCACTGCTGAGGCTGGGGCTGGCCCTGGGGAGGTGGCGACCTGGGCTCGGCGGCGACGCTGAGGAAGTGGAGCAGAAGGCACCTTGGCCCTGGCTGGCTCCTTGGCCCTGGCTGGCTCCTTGGCCCTGGCTGGCACCTTGACCCTGGCTGGCACCTTGACTGGAGATACGGGATGAGGAGCAGAGGGAGAGGGGGGAGGCCGCTTTTTTGCTTCCACCATCTCTGTTAAAGTCTTGTCTACCGTATCCAGAAGGGGCGTTGAGTTGATTTGCTTGCCATGGAGCTCCCCCAGTAGCTGAGCCAAGCACAGGGCTATCTCCCTTCCAAAAGCCTGCAGTTCGTCCTCGGTGAAGAGAACCTACCTGAGGAGAGCCTGCTGTAGAAGGCGAAGGTGGAGCAGGTATGTTGGTCGGTGGCAGGGTCATGGCTGGTGCAGGATGATGGACCTCCACTGTCACTGATTGATGAGTGAGGGCCGATGGGAGAGGCGGAAAAGCACTCTCGACTAGAGCCAGAGGGGGAGGAGCTGCTGCACTGCGCTGTTGACCCCAGACAAAGGTCCCTGGTGGTGCAGGCATAGTGCTGGTTGCTTGCTGCTGCTGAACCCAGGCCACCTGTCGTTCTCAGCCCCGCAGGACATGTGCGGCTCTGATTGTGCAGCTTGGGTGCCAAGCATAGTGCGGGCTGGCGCAGTTGGGACAACGGGATGTGATTACTTCCTTGGCCTTGAACTTGGTCAGGCAGTGGTCTGTCTCGTGTGGTCCGCTGCACATTCCTCAAACTACAGGCCTGCGGCATGTGTCTCGGCGGGTGTCCATACCGCTGACACCGGTAGCAGTGGAGTGGTTCGGGAGTGTAAGGACGGAGGAAGTAGGTGCCCCAGTTCCCTAGGTCGATTGAAGGCAGCAGAGGACCCCGGAGGGTGACGAGGACCTGGCGTGTCTCCTTCCTGGTGCGCTGCCTCTGGCAATGGGTAGCATCTTCTACCTGAGGGTGGCGCAAAAGAAGGTCGACTGGCATCCTCAGGGGATACCCCATGATGATTGCCCTGGTCAACCGTAGCCCTGGACTGAGCTCGACAAGTTTGATGGGGGAGGCCTCGTCCACTGCCACCGTTTGTAGGAGATCGTATGATGCTTCGTACTTGGGTACTAAAACCGAGTTCCCATCTTTCCCAATGACAATGGAAGTCCTGTGTCCTGGGAGGTGATGTTCGAGGGCTGCTACTGCATCGTAACTGGTCACGTGGCCTTCCTGCAGAGGCACGTGAAAGGCTGGATATTGTGAGTGGGTAGGAGGGGGCACAGCCACTGTCACCGAGGGGCGAGCAGCCAGAGGAGTCCCTGAGTGTCGTGCCGGGGTGGGACCGTTTCCCTGTCTGCAATCCCGGGACCTCTTAGTGGCAACTAGCGTGAAGCCCTCGGCATCAACACGGTCAGGAGCAGCAGCGGAAGAGGCTACAGGAGTGTCAGGGGCATCGCTTTCCACGGCCATCTGTTCGTGGACGCGAGCAGTCTTGGTAGGCCATGGTGTGGTAGAAGGATTGCAAACGTCAGGCTGAAACAGAATGGTGGAAGCATCAGCTGAGGAAATCGGCAGAGAGGGGCGTGCATCCTCGGTAACTGAGGAGTGGGAGCTAGAGGTGGAAGAGCGACGCTCCCTCTTACTCCCCATAGCGCAGGCAGGCCTAGAAGAACCTTGCCTCTGAGGCACAGGTTGCGGGATGTTGAAGGGCCTCGAAGGAGGCACATCCTGAGGAGACTCCATTACAGAAAAACTCACCGAGAACTAGCAGACTACACACACACACTCACAGACACACCAGCAACACATACAGTCACGGGGAAAAAAAAAAAAAAGCGGCCAGTTCCCTACAGTAACGGGTGCCTAAACTCCCCATCCTCTAAAGGGCGACGCAGGAGACCCGATACTGCCCCATGAGGGACTTCCCTAGTCTAACAGAGCCGCCCTCACTGCCTCCTTTAACCAGGCCCTAATGGCCCCCCCTCATGGAAGTGCCCTAACAGCACCCCTTCACGGTTCGGCGTCGTACTACAGTGAGGGACACTAACGGCGGGCCAGAAAACACACACACACACACACACTCACAATCACAGAGAGGAAGACAGCAGTCTACTCTTCTGAGACAGAATCCGTGAAAAAGTAGGAAAACTCAGAAAAATTCTCCTCAGTGTCTGAGACTAAGTCCCACAACTGCCCAAAACGGACTAAACTTCCAAAAAATCTTCCTCTATAACTGAGACTAAGTCCAGTGTGAGAGAGAGATGGGCCAGAGGTCTGCACAACACACTGTCTGGACATGGAGAGCAGAAAGAAAGAAGGACTTAGGTGTGATTATCAATAACAGACTAACTCCGGCAGACCACATAAATGAAAAGGTACGGAATATGTATACACTGCTTGCAAATATGAGAATAGCATTCACATACATTAAAGAAGACATGCTGAGGAAGATATTAACATCTTTCATCAGACCAACCCTGGAATATGCATCAGTAGTCTGGAATCCTCACCTGAAGAAACACATAGATAAGACTGAAAAAGTTCAAAGGGCTGCTACAAGATGGGTACCAAGCTTAAGGGATCTAAGCAATGAAGAAAGATTGGAAAAATTGAATCTGCCACCACTTCAGGAGAGAAGAAAAACAGAAGACATGATTATGCTATATAAATGCATATCAGGGAAAGAGAAAATAGACATAAATGAATATATAACCTATGGGGAAGTATCAGCAAGAGGACACTGCACAAAACTGCATAAAAAGAGAGGTGATAAAGATGTAAGGAAATTTAGTTTCCCAAATAGGGCAACTGATCAGTGGAATGCACTGCCGAATGAAATAGTGTGTCAAAACAATTCATAAATTTAAGGAGATGTATGATAAAAATGGTCTAAGACACGGGACAGTACGAGCTTGACTCATTCCTGTAAAGATACAATTAGGTAAGCGCGCGCGCGCACACACACACACACACACACACACACACACACACACACACACTTGTTGAGCTTTTACTCAAGAGCGATTGATGTGTTACAGGAGAGAGACTGTTGGTGGATTGTGTGTACTGTATTTAGATCTGGAGAAGGCCTTCGACAAGGTACCCCATCAGAGACTAATAGGGAAATTAGAGCATATCAGAGGACTGAAGGGAAGCCTCCTGGAATGGATGAGAGACTTTTTGAGTGACAGACAAATGAGGACAGTAATAAAGGACAGGACGTCTGGATGGAGGGAAGTAACAAGTGGTGTCCCACAGGGCTCGGTGTTGGCAACAGTAATGTTCCTGATTTACATAAATGACATGGTAGATGGAATGAACAGTTACGCAAGTCTGTTTGCTGATGATGCAAAGATCTTGAGAAAGGTAGAGGTTGAAGAGGACTGTAAAATGCTGCAGGAGGATCTGGATAGGATACATGATTGGAGCCGGATGTGGGAAATGAAATTCGACGCAAAAAAATGTAAAATACAGTATTGGAAATGGGTAAAAGTACCAAGAGGCCATGATTGAATTATTTGATGGGTAATGAACCAATCACAAAAGCGAGAGAAGAGAAAGATTTGGGAGTGCTGGTCCAGGATAGTTTCACCTGAAAAACACATAAATAAGATAGAGAGACATATAAACTCTTGACCAATATAAGAGTGGCATTTCATTACACGGATGAGGAGATGACGAAAAAATTGACAGTGACCATGATCCGCCCCAGGTTAGAATATGCAGCAGTAGTGTGGTCCCCACACAAAAAGAAAGATATAACCAAGATTGAGAGAATACAAAGAACAGCAACCAAGATGGTCCCCAGTCTGGCAGATTTGTCGTACAGAGAGAAGCTGGAAAGGCAGGATTTGGCTTCCTTAGAGGAAAGGAGAGAGAGGGGTGACATGATTGTAGTGTTCAGAACCATGATGGGAGTAGATAAAACTGAGGGAGAAAATCTGTTTGTGTGGGATGAGAGAGTAGCAAGAGGACACGCAATGAAACTAAAGAATCCAAGCTGCTTGAAGGACATCAAGAAATATAGCTTTCCTTATAGATGCATAGACCTGTGGAATAGCCTGGACAAAGAAATCGTCCAGTCTAAAAACTTAAATGAGTTTAAAGCAAAATTTGACTTATTGAGGAACAGAGACGGGACCCAACGAGCGTAGCTCATTTCCTGTATATCACAATTAGGTAAATACAATTAGGTAAATGCAAACACAGCCCCAACCTCCATCTCGGACCTATGTCCCCTCACAACAGCAACAGGCATGGGATGGGGGGATTTGTTTCTTGAGGTTTGATATTAAGGTCAGCATTGGATGAAGTCAAGTTTTCAGTTTCCTTTCACATCCATTGCACTTTGTTTCTTTATCTTTGAATCTATTTCAGTCATTTATGTGTTTTTGTGGCATCCAAGAAAATTACTGATGAAGGATTGGTACCATAATAAGTTATATATCTTTTATTATTGTAGTTATCCTCTTAGGATTTAAAAATAAAACAAAAATACAAATTCATAAATTCATTTTAGAAATGTATAAAAATATCATTAGTAATATCTTGTATTAGGACCCCACCACCATTATTATGGATCAGTACGTTATTTCAGCACCTCTCCAGTTACAAGATCACAATAAATGGGCTCTGGAGAGGCAAATAACTATCTTATTTCAAGACCTTCAGAAGCGTTCTATGGAAGTTTTGATGACATTCACACACACAGCAATAGGAAGACATTACCGAGCTGACGCTTGGTCAACTGCTTGGTATTCTATTCCAGCTACCCCAGATAATTATTTAGCTGAAAAAGTTCTAAGAGCCTTACGGCTGTAGTCTTAAACTGTGGGAAGACGTTCACTTTGCCCAATCCATATCTTTTGGTAGTCTCAAAGCACGAAAGGGAGAGCGTTCCCCGGTGAATGGGAGGATTACCACAGCGTAGTACTGGAATCCGCAGGTAGTCTCATAGCACCCCTTCGCATGCCCCGTCGTCATATTATAGCAGCTTTGTGCAAAGAAAACTATGTACAATTTGAAGGATCCTATGGTGTGTGTGATGGGAATTTTAATTTAATTATAAAAACATCATGTAAAGAAAAAAATAAGCGTTTAATATTTTTATCATTTTAAAAGATTTCACCACTTCTCCGGAGATGGTTAATTTACGACGAGACGTAAACAAAGACAAGATACTGGATCCACTTCCATTTGATTTCTCAATATTTCTACCAAACCGTTTATCAGATATGGTGCAAGATACTTTTACAATTAGTTTGATTAGTATGTGAAATGATTCCTACAGTAAAGAATGGCCTAGTACTACCTAAACAGACAACTGGTGCACAGCCAGTTAGTTTGAATTACGAAGTCTCTTGTTTGCGTTCAGTAAACTTTTACAAGTTCGCACTATTTTGTTTTGGCTTGGCAATATATTTTTCTGGTGTATTTTCGTGTGACTTGAACGAATTTGGCTTTTATTTTCAGTGTTCATGATTGGTTTTCAAAGGGGGTGGGATTTCGGGGTTCTGGGTGGGAAGAATGGCTAAAACAAGCATTTGGGGCAGAAATATAGTCAAAATCGGTATGACCAGCCAAGGGGTATTTGTAGGGTTATTACTGACTGCATGAACCCCTTTGAAGCTATATCTGACACCGAATTTTTTCTGCGGTAAAGGTTCACCAAATCCTGTATGCATAGTTTTATAAAGAGTATTTAAGAACCAATGCCAGTCTTTAATAATAAAAGAGATAAGAATTACAAACATTAATGGATTATACTGTGTGTCAATCTTAGAAACTGTCATAGGTATTGTTTTTATTTTAAGATTTTGAATTTTAAAATTAATCAGTGTTACCAACTCACTGCCGCGCCTACCCACACGAAGGGATGCGCTCTCCCGCTTTCAAGATTACCACTTACGTTGAAGGTGTGAGCTTCCACCTTGAGCAGGGTGCAGGAAGGATAACACCTGCCCTCAGTTTCAAGACTATGAGCATTAGTTTAATACTGTCACAAAATACCTTCTCATGGTTCAAACATACTAATGTTTTATTCCACCTCACTCCAAATACTTTTATTCAGTGGAGAATGAGCATAGCAACCTAAGAATGTTACTGCTGTCACCATCAGCATTCTCAGAACAATTCAACATTGTACAGTACTCTACTTAACACCAGATGATATTATTCAGCTGAAAGTGAGTCAGTCACAGGAGCCTGAGTGTTAAAATACAAACCTGCCAAGACTAAACCAAAGCTTATCGGCCATGATTATATTCAGGAGATCCAAGTTCATATCCTACTAAAAGAGCAATGCTAATGCAAATATATACAAAACTGAATTATACTGCAACAATCACAGATATTCACCTCTAGATCTGATTTACATACTGTTTACATAATTACCTATGTGGGAATGGAGGTGAACTGCACACAAGAGTCTTGTGTAATCTGTGCCCATCAACCAACTCACTACAATTCTTCATATTTTTCTTGCTGTCTCTTGATGATTTTGCTTAGCAAAGGTAGACATTTTTGACTGGAGGGATTAGATGAACCCTTATCATTGTCAGGGTGCTTGCCCACCATGAATTCCTTATAATCACTCATCTGGTAACAGCATGAACAAGTTTGAGTAACTTTGTACTGAAGTTAATTGTAACTTCAAAGCACTGTATCTGAAACAATTGTAAAATAAGCTTTTTCACAAAATTATTTCAGACAGAGAACAGTATAGAACACGTACACATAACATCTTGATACCTGATACAATGAAGGTTGAGCAGTGCTGGTCTGTACACTTATAACCAACACTTTGATGTGAAGTCCAGTATCAAGATAAATCAGCAGTCTACTTATGGACATTATGTTTTCATTTGCAGTACAATATCAATTAGTTGTCCCTGCTTCCTTTAGTTTAACATAAGTGATTTTACAGTTACCAGGTACATTAAAAAGTAAACAAGTGTACCATTAAATTAAATTTTCCAAGTGCAATGGGCAGTATGGGACTGGCAATTACTTTTTGCCGTAAGTGCAAAGAAAAAAGATAAATTATTTTTTCTCTCTCTATAGTGAGTACATCTGCATATTAATATACAGAACCGACCACTTACTGATACACACACCCTGGTTTTCCAACCACAGTGATCTCTCGATTATCCGGACAGTCATTACCCGAACAATACATTACCCAGGTGCTGTGATCTGGCTGTTCGAAACCATCATTCGTACATTTTTTCATAATTTACGGACAAAATGCTTACATCCAGGCAGAAATTATAGTTGCGCGAAAAATTTCTGCCTGGACGGGCCAGAGTAGCCCAGTGGAACCATCGTGTCTGTTAGTTTACCCAGCGACCGCCAGAGACCCCTTTGCTCGGTCTCAGTTCCCGCGCGGTAATTGTGTAGTAAACAGCTCCTCTTGGATAGCTGTTATGGTGGTGCATGTGGTGGTTTCTGTTGTTATTTCCTACCTGCTTCAGGCCTTGCTATTCCTTGCATGCCTCTTCCTTGGGTGCACAATGATGTCCCCTTCACCAGGGAAAAGGAAGACGGCAGTGCTGACTCTTTAGAAGCGGAAGATCCTGGGTAAGATTGACGCGGGATGGTCAGATCATGAATGTTGACGATTTTATTTTAGCTTACTGTACTGTACCATGATTTTATTCCATTTTACCATTATGTCTGTGTGCCCACTGAATTTTTAGGTCTGCTTGACCAAATAGATTAGTGTTAAATAACAGGAACAAGTGTTGATGTACTGTAGTGGCCTTTTACACTGGCTTTCAAAGTTAGGTTATGTACAAAGTGGGGCCAGGGGAGAAGTCTACTATCTGGACAGAACCATTACCTGGACATGCCTTTGGCTCTATTATGTCAGATAATCAAGGGATTGCTGTACAGTATTGATAAGTGTTTCCTCAAAATACAAATACAGATACAAATTACTGCAAATGATATAAAAGTAGAATTGTTACTAATAATGTTAAATTATATTAAATCTTGGAATGATTTTGACAAACATCTGTTCTAACTAAACTTCATGACCTATTTCAACACAATTCTGTATATTCACAGCACAGTATTTATCCATCTAAAGTATAAGTAGCTTTGTTACTATACAGGATATCATAATGTTCACGAAAATGATGAATGGAAATTACAATGTACCGATCCATCATCAGTGTGAATTTCAGTTCCTGCAAATAATCAAACCATGAACAATCGTTTCTCAAGTTAACTATTTACTCCAAGCAATTATGAACTGCTGGAATGAAATACTGCACAAAAATAATTCATCAAGCACTGAAACTCTCCCTTCTCAACATTTTAAAATACATATAACCTCAAGTAGCATTTACCATCAATATGTGCATCCACAAACATGTCAAATAATATCCAAAATATCTATGAGACAAGACAAAACACTGGGAACCTACAATAATTGTAACCATACAATGCTGACTGGAACTGTAACCACAAAACTACAGTTCGGCAAATCAGATCTATGAGCTTGATCTCTTAGATAACAGAAAATATCACATAATACATATACTCATGTGGTAGGTGGGGGCACTCACCATCCACTCACTCAATGTATTGCTGCTTTGGATGTCTGCTCTTTCCTCTCTTCCTTCCTTCCTCTTCTGTCTTTCTTTCCTTCATTCTTTCCTCTACCTTCTGCCTACAGGTGACTTTACACTCCCTCTTCTTTCTTTCTTTCCTCCACTCTTTCCTCTTCCTTCTGCCTATGGGTGACTATACACTGAGTGACAAGTCAAATGGTTTCCTGTACACCTGGAAACCATTTACTACACTGGGTGATAACCATATATCCAAATTATGGCACCTGGTGGTTGAGTAATTAAGGCACCTGGTGGTTTAGTGGGTAATTAAGTCACTCCAATAGGACTGAGCCTGTGTAGGTTTATCTCCAAGAGGAGGTTGGGGTTTACTGCTCACATGATGCCACTCAGGGATGAGTGAGGCTTGTCACTCTCACCTTAAATGTCAGGACAAACTTGTGTAGCCCTGGGCTCCTACACTCCTCATGGGACAACACAGGATTGGATGATGGATGCATGGGTGGACATATACTCGTACCTAGCATTACCCCACTAGCACATACCTCCAACAGAAATTATATCAGCATCTAGTCTGCCAAACTGGTCTTCATATGCACAAATCTCTACCAAAACATCCCCTCTCATGATACTTTTCAAGCTGTGATGTCTGAAAGTTCTGTAAGTCACCTCATTCTGTTAATAAATTAACCTAATTACCAATGCACACACAATCAAAAAAGTATCTCACAACATGAATGATTAATACACACTGTGATGTCAAGGATAGGTCAATGTATTTCATTAAGTCTTCATATAATAACTATACTCACTATGGGTAAGGAAGAAAACTGTGTGAAATTACATATCATCTTGAAACCTGGGCTGTGATATGAGATGGTTTGAAGTGGAATATGCACCAGTACTTTTTTGACTGAGTGTACTTTGATATCTATTATCATCCTATGCTCTTTTCTCACCTCTAAGCCAGTCAGAGGTATACTACTGTTTGTGAATGATCAGGTCCCAAGTGTCTCTCCAAGCCATGCTCATGACCTGGTCTGGAGTCAGGTCATGGTTGCCATATGTGACAGGGGCAAAGTACCAGAACACATATAATATACCCAATGCCCAGACCCCTACACCTGCCAGATACAGCTTGGCCAGTCGAGGGGCTTTCAGGTAGCTTGATAGAAGATAGTGGCCGTGTTCCACCATTGCTGCCAGGAGACATAACTGGACAGGAAGAAGGGACGGATTATTATATGCACGGATACATTAACTGCCATTATAATTTCTTGATATATTCTGCTTTGTTGATACATCAATAAATTGGCTGGCTTCTAAGTTTTGGGTGTTATTTATTTGCATTAAAAAAATTTATGACTGCAATTGTAAGGGAAAATTGCAATGTTTTTTTGTTACACACTTCTGACATACTGTATAAGAAGAACTTATCAATGAACCTCCAGAAAATAATGATCACACTACAGAACTCTGTTCTGGACAGCTTAAAATTGTACTCCTCATAAAAAGGTCCTATGGCTAAAATCATGGAATGTTATGATAATGAACTTATCATCAATCTTACTCTGGCTCACACTAATAAATGGGATAGGTATGATTCCAAAAAATGAAGAGGAAAACACATAAGCAGAACTAACAATGTAGCACCTGTAAAAAAATTCATTAATCATGTCTTCAGAAATCTTAGCTCCATCCCATGAGCTCAAGTCTTCAACACAATGTGCTTAAAATGATTAATTAGTACTTGTGATGTTGAGACTATTTTGTTAACTCCGTAGTATTTTTTTAAAGCTGTATAATCCTTATGCACAACACTATACATATTTAACTATCCTTTTCTCTCCATCAGTTATTTTACTTAAACTTCCATTTCTCACTTTCTCACACATATTTCTTTACTATATCATACCATGTATAATGAATAGTCTCATAACATGCTTGTATGCTGATGATGATGCTTTCATGGCAGATGGTGTGACTGAGGTGCAAAAGATAGTGAATAAGTTTGACAGAGTCTGTACAAGACTAAAATCAAAAATGAATGTGAAGAAAAGTACAATAACGGTATGTGAAAGGAAAGAGTATGAGACATAAGATTTTGACAGGCAGTGCTGGGCAGAGAAAAGAAGCAGCGATTTGCAGGGTCCAGATGGGATGTGATATGTTTGAAGATGATGATACTTGTGGCTCACCATCCACTCACTCGATGTAGTGCTGCTTTGGGTGTCTGCCCTTTCCCCTCTTCTATCCTTCCTCTTCTGTCTTTCTTTCCTTAATGCTTTCCTCTTTTTTCTGCTTATGGGTGACTTTAAACTCCCTCTTCTGTCTTTCTTTGCTTCATTCATTCCTCTTCCTACTGCCTATGGGTAACTCTACACTGAGTGACAAGCCAAATGGTTTCCTGTCCACCAGGAAACAAGTTACTACACTGGGTGGTAACCATATAACCATATTATGGCACCTGGTGGTTTAGTGGGTAATTAAGGCGCTCCAATCGGATTGAGCCTATGTAGGTTTATATCCAAGGGGTAGTTGGGGTTTATTGCTCACATGGATGAGTGAGGCTGGTCACTCTCATCTTAAATGTCAGGACCAACTTGCCTGGCCCCAGGCTCCTACGTTCCTCAAAGGGCGACATAGGATTGGATGATGGATGGATACTTTTAAGTATCTCAAGGCTGTATTGTGTAAATATGGCAAAAAGGAGCATGTAATTAAGGTGAGATCATTTCAGGAGACAAGTACTTGGTGACCTTGGCTACATTTTGTAGAGCAGGAAAGTTAGCATGGGAGTTAAGACAGCCCTACATGAGGTCTTACTGCCAAAACATGTATGTGACATAATCACTGGCTTATGAGAATTTCCAGCAACTTTCACAATTCATATATTTTTCATAAATTATCATTTATGTTATGCACATCTTTTCTGTATCTACAAAGACTGCATAACAATGTGGATCCATCAAAAAGTTCTTGAACTCATCCAGAAACAAAGGGAGAGACCACAACTTCTGGGTATGACTGTACTTTAAAGCTTCATATGACTAAACATAAAAACTCAAATTTTTGTCTTTATTTGTTTGCAGGTGAGGCCCTTTGAAATTCAGAGCAAAACCCTAAAATGGACAAGAAAAAAGCCCATGCAGTGATCAAATACCTGCAAAAAAAAGGTTATGACATTCAAGGAAATTCATGATGACAATGGTAACACACTTGGTGAGGACTCTCCTTGCTCTTTCACCATAAAGAAGTGAGCTGCTGACTTCAATTAGGAGCGAGAGCACAAAAGATGATCCACAGCCAGGATGCCCCAAATCATTCCCCAGTGACAGTCAAGTGGAGGCCATTCACTACAAGGTCTTGAATGACAGACATTTGTCTATGCAACAGACAGCCAACACCATAGGCATCAGTGCTGGCTCAGTGCACACTGTTAACAGACATCTAGGGTATGAGCAAGCCATCTGCAAGATGGGTACCCCGAATGTTGATGCCAGACCAGAAGCTGACCAGATTGGAAACTTCAAGGACACTTTCAGCTCACTGCCAGGTCGATCCAGCCAATTTCTTCTGGAGATATGGGTTCACCCCTTTGAACCTGAATCAAATAATCAAAGCGAGCAACAGAAACACCAAGGCTCTCCACCTCCCCAAAAATTCAAGCAAGTGACATCTGTAAGCAAGGTGATGGCCTCAATTTTATGAGACACTAAGGGAGTTCTCAGTACTGATTATTTGCAAAAGGGTCAAACCATTGGTGGTAGGTGGGGGTGCTCACCATCCACTCACTCAACGTAGTGGGGTGCCTGCCCTTTTCCTCACTTCCTTCCATCCTCTTCTATCTTTCTTTCCTTCATTCCTTCCTCTTCCTTCTGCCTACGGGTGACTTTACACTCCTTCTTCTGTCTTTATTTCCTTTTCTTTCCTCTTCCTTCTGCCTACGGGTGACTTTTCACTCACTCTTATGTCTTCCTTTCCTTCATTCTTTCCTCTCCCTTCAGTCTATGGGTGACTCTACACTAAGTGACAAGCCAAAAGGTTTCATGTACACCAGGAAACCATTTACTATGCAGGGTGCTACCATATAACTAAATTATGGCGCCTGGTGGTTTAGTGGGTAATTATGGCACTGCAATTGGATTGAGCCTGTGTAGGTTTATATCAAAAATGTGGTTGGGGTTTATTGCTCATGTAATGCCATTCAGGGATGAGTGAGGCTGGTCACTCACATCTTAAATGTCAGGACCAACTTGCCTAGCCATGGGCTCTTATGCTCCTCATGGGGAAACATAGAACTGAATGATGGATGGATGGATGGTCAAACCAATAATGAGGCCCATTACACATCAGAACTGTGACAGCTGAAAGAAGCAATCAAGGCAAAATGGAGAGGAAAACTGTGAGGTGGCATGCTGATGCTCCAGGACAATGCCCCTGCTCACAAGGCACAGGTGACAGTGGCTGAAGCAGCCAACTGTGGCTTTTAACTGCTGCCTCATGCTCCTTACTTGCCTGATAAGGCTCCATCTGACTTCTACCTGTTTCTCAAACTGACATCCCACTGATATGGTCATCGTTTTCGAAGTGATGATGAAGTCATCCATTCCACGGTGTTGAGGTGTATTTGGAGGCTCAAGATGTGACCTTCTGCGATGGGATGGCAATGCTAGAATGTCAGTGGACCAAGTGCATTAAGCTTTGGGAAGACAATGCTGAGAAATAATAAAAGAACATTCTCCTGTGATGTTTCTGGGGTGCGGCTTACAACTTTTTGAAGGACCGACATAAGAAACTACAATACAGAAAAGGAAGAGGTGCCTATAGCTTTTTCACCTTAACTTTGCCCAGATTATAAGAAACTACAATACAGAAATAAATAGGAAGAGGTGCCTATAGCTTTTTCACCTTAACTTTCCCCAGATTTTCATCCTTTTGCAGCTAATGACACATATAGTAACTCACTGACAGAGTAAGATAATGCAACAGCTCGGTAATTTCCATAGCACTTCTCCGTGGTTAGCATCATATTCTACAGTATCAGCAAAAATACCTCGAGACCGTACCGGGAATATTTTGCACGAGGGGGGTTTACTGCCATTTATACCCTATATGGTTGGCTAGCAGTTGATTGTACCTCCTTTTACAGGCAGGGAGACACACCCAACCCTCTGAAACTTGCTCAGTTTCTCTCTAGCTGTCAGAGGGTGGGCATGCATGACTGCATATCTTTCCATTTCTAGATGATCTAGGACTTATCGGCCATATCGAGCCACAAAATTTATTATTTCCTGTAGGAAGCCTAACAAGTATTTGAGCAAGGAAGAGAGGGTCCACATTCTCACTCCAAGGGGACAGAGTGATTCAATCACAGGTGCACACGTAGAGCGCTCATGAGCCACCATTTGCCGCCTTCTTGCTGCTGCCCGGAAGCTAGTGCCAAACAATATTCCTGCCCACAAGCCAATCCCTCACACGGACATCGCTGCACACGGACGTTATCATAAAGATGGATGTGTTCAAGGATCCCACAATTACATCCACTCAGATAAAACAGAACAACCGCGATCTGCTCAAGATCATCTCCACTCGGACCATATGTCATCGGCTACAGAAGCATCTCTTCTTGCCATCCCGCAGTGCTGCTCTAAAGCCATTAATAACTTGCAAGATGAGGTGCAAGTGACTGAAATTTTCCCATCAATATTTTTTTTTTTTTTTTTTATGCATGGAAGAAGGAACCAAAGGCCATGAGCCTGCATAACTGTTCCTTCCAAGAAAAAGCAAAAACAGTACAAAATAGAGCCAAATTCAAGAACCGTACAATTCGAGATGCCTGGACACACTGCGTTTGAAAGACTGGAGATCATAGGAAGTAGGAAATACAGACAGAGGAAGACAGTTCCAGAGTTGACCAGTTGTATAAATAAAAGACTGGGAGTAACGGTTAACTCTTGCATTAGAGAGTTGGACAGAAAAGGGATGAGAGTTTGTTGCTAGACGGGTACTACGTGCCCGTCGTAGAGGTGGGGGGATGCAAGCAGACAGTTCAGAGGAACAGTGACCATTGAAGTAGCGATAGAAGAGAGATAAAGATGCAACAGTGCGGCGAAGAGACAAAGGTTGAAGGGAATCAGTAAGAGGAGGAGAGTTAATGAGACGAAAAGCCTTTGACTCCACCCTATTGAGAAGAGCTGCATATGGAGAGCCTCCCCACACATGAGAGTTGTACTCCATACACGGGCGAATAAAACCAGTGTACAAGGTCAACAACTGTGCAGGGGTAAAGAAAGTTCGGAATCGGTTTAGCACACCCAATCTCTTGGAAGCAGATTTCACAAGAGATGTAATATGTTCTTTCCAAGACAAATTCTGAGAGAATGAAACCCCAAGCATGTTCAAGGATGATGCAGGACATAACTGTTCATTATTAAACATTAGTGGGTAATCCTGAGGAAGATTTTGTCGGGTTGATATGTGTAAAAACTGAGTTTTTGATGCATTGAAAATAACAAGATTATTTTTACCCCAATCAGAGATACGAGCCAAATCAGACATTAGGTGTGCCATAGCCTCATCCCTTTTTTGTTGAAGTAACTGCTGAGATCGACGTTGCGGGAACCGAATGGAAAGGTGAAGGGTGGAATCATCAGCATATGAGTGGATAGGGTTAGATGTACAGCTTAGAAGGTCATTGATGAATAAAAGGAAGAGAGTTGGTGATAGGACAGAACCCTGAGGAACACCACTGTTGATAGGTCTAGAAGAGGAACGATGGCCGTCTACAACAGCAGCTATAGAACGACCTGAAAGGAAGCTAGAGATGAAGGCACAGATAGAAGGATAGAAACCGTAGGAGGGCAGTTTGGAAATTAAAGATTTGTGCCAGACTCGATCGAAAGCCTTTGAGATGTCGAGTGCAATGACAAAGCTTTCGCCAAAGTCCCGAAGGGAGGATGACCAAGAGTCTGAAAGGTAGGTGAGAAGATCGCCAGTGGAGCGTCCCTGACGGAACCCATACTGACGATCAGAAAGAAGGTTGTGACAGGAAAGGTGCTTTAAAATTTTTCTGTTAAGAATTGACTCGAAAACTTTTGATACGCAGGATGTTAAAGCAATTGGACGATAGTTAGAGGGTTGGGAATGGTCACCCTTCTTTGGGACTGGCTGAATGAGAGCAAACTTCCAGCAAGAAGGAAAGGTACAAGTTGAGAGACAAAGGCGAAAGAGTTTACCTAGGCAGGGTGTAAGCACAGTTTTTGAGGACAACAGGAGGGACTCCATCAGTACCGTATGCCTTTTTAGTATTGAGGCCAGTAATGGCAGAGAACACATCAGCTGAAGATATTTTAATGTCAGATAATAGGAAGTCAGAGGGGGGAAGTGATGGAGGAATAGCACCGGAATCGTCTAAGGTGGAATTGGAGGAGAAAGTCTGAGCAAAGAGATCTGCTTTATCAGTAGAAGAAATAGCTACAGAGCCATCAGAGTAGAAAAGAGGAGGGAAGGATGATGAGGTAAAGTTGTTAGAAAGGTTTTTGGCAAGGTGCCAGAAGGAGCGAGAAGAGTTCGAGTTGGAGAGTTGGGAACATTTAGCACGGATGAAATTGTTTTTAGCAGAGCGAAGAACAGACTTAGCACGATTCCGGGCAGAAATATATAAAAGGTGTGATTCAGGGGTGGGTTGGCTCCGGTACCTCTTATAGGCCCTCTCCTTGTTGCGGACAGCATTAGAACAAGCGTGATTAAACCAAGGCTTTCTTGCATTAGTCAGAGGATATGAGAAAGGAATGTATGCTTCCATGCCTGAGAGAATAACCTCTGTAATGCACAAGGCACACTCAGATGGCTCCCGGCCATGGAAGCAATAATCATTCCATGGAAAATCAAAGAAGTACTGCCTGAAGGCCTCCCAATCTGCAGCTCCAAAGTGCCACAGGCGGCGTTTCTTTGGAGAGTCCACAGGCCGTACTTGAGCGATTGGACATGTTAAGGTAATAAGATTGTGATCGGAGGAGCCCAACGGAGAGAAAAGATGAACAGTGTAAGCAGAAGGATTAGTTGTTAGGAAAAGGTCAAGTATGTTGGAACTCTCTCCAAGGCGGTCAGGGATACGAGTAGGGTGCTGTACAAGCTGCTCTAGGTGATTAAGGATAGAAAAGATGTAGGCTTGTTCACCAGGTGCATCAGTTAAAGGAGAGGAGAGCCAAAGGTGGTGGTGAACAATGAAATCTCCTAGAATGGAGATTTCAGTGAAAGGAGAAATGGATAGAATGTGTTCCATCGTAGAAGTAAGATAGTCAAAGAATTTTTGATAGTCAGTAGAATTGGGAGATAAGTAAACAGCACAGATATATTTAGTCAGAGAATGACAGGAAAGCCGAAGCCAGAGAGCTGAGAATTCAGAAGAATCAAGTTCAGGAACACGAGAGCAAGATAGATCGTTGCGAACGTATACGCAACAGCCACCTTTGGCTTTGAAACGAGAATAGAGAAAGTAGGAGGATACAGAAAAGGGTTTGCTGTCAGTTGCCTCAGACAGCTGAGTCTCAGTGAGAAAGAGAAGGTGACGTTTAGAGGAGAAGAGGTGGTGCTCAACAGCGTGAAAGTTAGAGGAAAGGCCGCGAATGTTACAGAAATGAAGAAGGAGTGAGTCAGACAGTGGTTCCAGGCAGCTCTTTGAGTCGTCACCGGGAGAGGGGCGGATGGTGGGGGCATTTATGGTCCCCCCCCCTGGGGACTCCGAGGCATGATTTTTATGCGCCATTATGAGAATTTTGAAAAGGAAGTGTAGTGTGTAGCGTGTATGTAGTTTGGTGTTGACAGTTAGAGAAACTTGTATAGGAGAGCATGCTGGTCTACTCTCTGTGTAACCGAGACACTGAAAAAGTTCAGCAAAGGAGGATGGTCAGGAACAAGTCCCGAGGGCTGATGAAACGGGAGCTCCAGCTCTCCCTGTCATCAGGACTGGATGCCTGAGATGTGGGAACAAGTCATGTTCAGTGATGAATCCATATTCAGATACATCAGAAGCAAATGAGGCAGGGTGAGACAGCCAGCATGAGTGGACAGGTCCAACCCCCACTACACCATCAAGAAAGTCAAACACTCACATTCCATCATGGTTTGAGGTTCCTTCACTGGCCTAAAAAGATGAGGGAGCCTGTACTTCTTCCCACGCAACACAACAATGAACTCGTACTGTTACATCCATGTGCTAGAGGAAAAATGAATCCCTTGTTATGAAAACAAAGAGAGCAATTTTTTAATACAAGATTCAGCTCCATGTCACAGGTCAAAAGGAAAACTCTGAAACGGCTTGTGGACCATACGACTGCTGAGTTAGACTGGCCAGGTATTTAGCCAGACCTGATTCCAATTGAAAATGCTTAGAAGCTGAAGAATGATTTGGAAGACAAGGACACCTCATCAGTACCCAGCATGATGGAAGCCCTGCGATGCTGATGGATCACATTAGACTCCCAATATTTCAAGAATCTCACAAGAAGCATGCCATACTGACTAAAAAAGGTCATCAGAGCCTGTGACCATGCGATAAATTACTGTCAATAAATGGCAGAAGTAATCATATCTTATTAACCTTTTATGCAGAATTTTCATGTTTTCATTGCCAGATCTCAAGATTTCTTGTCGATACTGTAGTGTTACAAGTAAGCATTCATAGTAGAGAGATGGCAATTTTGGGTCAAGGAAAAGCAAAAAGAGAATATATAGTAGCCTCATTAACCAACTAGAGTATGATCCAATCACACACACACACACACACACATGCAAAAAAATGTAAAATATTGGAAATGGGTAAAAGCACCAAGAGACCATCACTGAATTATATGATGGGTAATGAACCAATCACAAAAGCGAGAGAAGAGAAAGATTTAGGAAGTGCTGGTCCAGGATAGTTTGTCACCTGAAAAACACATACTGTAGAGAGACATATAAACTCTTGACCAACATAATAAGAGTGGCATTTCATTACAAGAATGAAGGGATGATGAAAAAATTGATAGTGGCCATGATCTGCCCCAGGTTAGAATATTCAGCAGTAGTGTGGTCCTCACAAAAAAAGAAAGATATAAACAAGATTGAGAGAATACAAAGTACAGCAACTAAGATGGTCCCCAGTCTGGCAGATCTGTCATGCAGTGAGAGGCTGGAAAGGCTGGATTTACCTTCCTTAGAGGAAAGGAGAGAGAGGGGTGACATGATTGCAGTGTTCAGGACCATGATGGGAGTATATAAAATTGATAAAGAAGATCTGTTTGTATGGGATAAGACAGCAACAAGAGGACACGGACAGAAACTGAAGAAGCCACGCTGCCTGAAGGATATCAAGAAATATAGTTTTCCGTATAGATGCATAGACCTGTGGAATAGACTGGACAAAGAGATTGTCCAGTCTAAAAATTTAAATGAGTTTAAAGCAAAATTTGACTTACTGAGAAAAAGAGACGGAACTCCACAAGCGTAGCTCATTTCCTGTACATCACAATTAGGTAAATACACACACACACACAGGTCGTAGAGGGAGAGAGACGGAGCTGCTCCTGGATCGAGGGGAAATAATCGCAGAAAAGGAGATAGCCTATTGTGATTATGTGGTTGAATGCGTGAGTGGTGGTCCCGTCGGATATTAGTTTTAAAAAACGCAAGTTTCGTCCCTAAAAATACAAGACAAAGTGAAAAAGAAAGTTTCCATATGGTTGTATCATGGCGGAGAGAGACAGAAGATTGTTTACAACTGGCGAGGGGGAATTTGTGGGCTTCACTGAGCTTAATGTAGGCAAAGGAAGTGATAAGCTGCAAGAAACAAGAGTAGCAGGAGTAGAGAAAACGGCAGAGAGGAATGTCCAGGAGTTAAAAAAAGGTATGGGAAGTAATTAAGCAGCTGCAGGAACGGACCATAGAGCAAGAGAGAGAGATCAAAGTCCTACAGAATAGACTGGAAAAAGTTAGCACACGTTGTGAGGAACAAGAAAAAGAAGTTATAGAATTAAAGGCGAATAACGAATCCGCATCAAATGAAATAAAACAGCTGAAGAGGGAGAATATGAGGTTGGAAGAAGAAAGGGACAGAATAAAAAGTAAACTAGATGAATACGAATCAAAATCGAGGAGGCAAGACGAGCATATTCAGGAAATTAAGGAGCAACATATGGGGTGGAAGATAATACAGGAGGAAGGAAATGTAAATTTGAAGGAAATCATAGAACAACAAAGTAAGGAAAAAGTGGAGAAGGAAGTGGTTAGAGTACTAAGAAGTAGAGAATCTTTGGTCAGGGATGTAGCAGACAAGAAAAAATGTGTGATAATTTCAGGAATAAAAGAAAAACGAATGACAGTAAGATCTGAAAGAGAGAGAGAAGAACTGAGCAAGGCTAAAGAAATAATATCAGTGGTTATGGAAGGAAACAATGAAGCCCAAGAAGAGATTGAAGAAGTGTTTAGGTTAGGAAAGTACGAGGATGGTGGGGCAAGGCCCCTGAAAGTAAAGTTTAAGTCCCAAGTAATAGTGAATGAAATCATAAGTATAATGTGGAAATTGTCAGAGAAAGAGGGGTTTAAAAATGTTTGGATTAGGAGAGATGCAAATGAAGAGGAAAGAGCTAAATTAAAGGAGTTAGTAAGGGAAGCAAAGATAAAAAACGAACAACGAACAGAGAAAGAGAAGACAGAGTTCTATTGGAGAGTTATGGACCAGAAATTGAGAAAGTGGTACCGACGGAAGGAAGGAGAGACGAGAGAATAAAAAACTCTGAAAAAAGTTTGAAAGTGGCGTACACAAACATTGATGGACTAATATCGGCAAGGTTAGAAATCAATGATTTTTTGAGGCCACACGAACCTGATGTTATGTGCTTTGTAGAGACTAAATTGAAAGAAGATATTGATATTCATATGGGAGGTGGGAAATACAAATTATGGAGAAGAGACAGAAAAGAAAAAATGGGAGGAGGAGTGATGATAGCAGTGAAGGACAATATAAACGTAGATACTGTGGAAATGGCAGAGGGCAGGGCCGAAGCCATAAATTTGAAANTAGAAACTGGGGAGAATGGTAAGAGAGATATGGCAGTGGTATATGTTCCCCCTAAGACGAGAGCATGGAATGACGATGAATACCAGGAGATGTTGTCAGACATGGTTAGTTATCTACAGAAAGTGATCGAGAAAAGCAACAATATAATCCTAATGGGTGACTTTAATTGTAAAGAGGTGAACTGGGAAGAATGGGACTCGGGAGGCAGCGAAGATTCGTGGGGCACTAAATTGTTAAATATAGCAATGAATAATGTAATGACACAGTGGGTTAAAGAAGAGACAAGATTCAGAGGTGATGACACACCAGCAAGATTAGATTTGCTACTATCCAAAGAACCTGATGTAATTGAATCATTAAATTATCTGTGTCCAATAGGAAAAAGTGATCATGTGGTCATTGAGTTTCAGATGATAACAGGGAACGTGGTCCCAAGAGATGAGCAGGAAGATACAACTTTGGGAAAACAAACTTTGCAGAATTGAGAAAGTTTTTTGAAAATGCGGACTGGAGAAAATTCAGAGAAACAAGAGAGATACAGAGGAAGTGGGATATCTTTTTAGACCTCTACAATTTGGGAGTGGAAAAATATGTGCCAAGAGTAAGTGGGAAAGAAAACAGGAAAAAGGTGTGGTTTAACAGAAAGTGTATAATGGCAAAAAAAGAGAGGGACATGGCATGGAACAAATGGAGAAAGAGAAGTAATATCAGAAAAAAGGAAGAATATAAAAGAACCAGAAATGAATATACAAGAATACGTAGAGAGGAAGAAAGGAACTTTGAAAAAGGTATAATTGACAAATGTAAGGATGAACCCAAATTGTTTTAAAGATTTGTTAATGGCAAATTGAAGCAAAGGGAAGGAATCACCAAACTGAAAGTAGAAGGAGAGGTCTACAAGGATGCAGTAATGCAAGCTGAAGTAATGAACAAATGTTTCCAATCGGTTTTCACTAAGGAAAGGGAGTTTGTGGAAGGAGAGGGAATGATTAGAAATGTAGTGATAAAAGATATAAAAGTGGAAGTGCAGGAAGTATATAAATTGCTGGGAGCTCAAGATGTAAGGAAGGCCCCAGGACCGGATGGAATCTCTAATTGGGTACTGAAGGAATGCAGAGAACAACTGGCGGATAAGATTCACAATTTAA
The DNA here is from genome assembly GCA_018397915.1 of Birgus latro. NCBI lineage: Eukaryota > Metazoa > Arthropoda > Malacostraca > Decapoda > Coenobitidae > Birgus > Birgus latro. Next base: position 26,784 of record JAGKTI010011043.1, read on the forward strand.
TTGTGTGCTCCTTGGAAGAGGGGAAAGTGCCTCGGGAATGGAAGAGGGCAAATGTGGTGCCAATCTATAAGGGAGGAAACAAGGAAGAACCCCTAAATTATAGACCAGTGTCCCTAACCAGTATGGTTGCGAAATTGTGTGAGAGAATCCTGAAAGATAGATGGATAAAATATCTGGAAGAGATGAATATTTTGACTGAAAGTCAGTTTGGATTCAGAAGTGGAATGTCATGTGTTTCCAACTTGTTGAGCTTCTACTCAAGGGCGATTGACGTGCTACAGGAGAGAGACGGTTGGGTGGATTGTGTGTACTTAGATCTGGAGAAGGCCTTCGACAAAGTACCCCACAAGAGACTATTATGGAAATTAGAGCATATAGGAGGACTTAAGGGAAGCCTCCTGGAATGGATGAGAGACTTTTTGAGTG